>CAKNXH010063466.1:146604-162253 GCA_932178445.1 Andricus quercusramuli | reverse complement strand
ATTCTCGGGGGCAAACATTTCTTTAAAGAAAGTACAACATTTCTACAACTGTAATTTTTTTTCGAACTTGTATCAAAATGTACCAAATTTAACAAATACAATAAAATACAAATAGCAAACTTTTTCTTGTATCTTTTTGCAGAACAGTGAAAAAAATAACAGTCATGTACAAATTTTACAATTGGAGGAAACGCATAATTGTTTATGAATAATTGTTTTTCTACTTTTTCTTGAAACATGCATTTTCAATGCAAGGGGAAAAATGTTAAACAAAAGCGTTGAATTTTCTACCTTCCAACCAAAGAGATGAATTCTCAGTCTACAAATATGCATTTTCAATTAAATGGTCTAGTTTTTGAACAACAAAGATTAAAATCAAACCTAAAACTGTTGCATTTTCAACCAAATAGTTGAACTTTTGAGTCAAAAAACGAATCGTTTAGAAGCCAGTTGAATTTTCAAAAAAAAATATGACGTTTCTACCATAAAAAATGGGGTTTCAACGAAATAGATGAATTTCCTACCAAATAGTCGAATTCTCAAATAAAAACGGTTTGAAAAATTAATTTTTAAAAACCACAACATTTTTCAACCACTTGAAATGAACACAAACAGACGAATTTTGAAAAAAATATTTGAATCCTTGACCGTCAAGTTGAATTTCGAACAAATAACATTAATTTTCTAACCGAAAAGACGAATTTTCAGAAAAGTATCAGGATTTTATACCAAAGAGTACAATTTTCAACTAATTAAGGACATATTTCTCACTAAGAATGCCATAGTTATATTTTCGGATAAAAACAGTTGAATCGTCAATCGAAAAGATATATTTGTGACCAAGAAGATTAGCTTTCTACCAAAAAATTTTAAACCAAATTGTTGAATTTTGAAACCAAGAAGGAAAATTTTGTCTAAAGAGTTAATGCGATTTACAACAAAATAGTTGAATGCTCAGCCAAAATTATTCAAATTTTGATCAGAAATCTGCATTTCTAACCAAAAAAGATTGAATTCCTAACAAAAAAGACGAATATTCTATGAAATACATGAATTTTTCAATAGTTGAATCTTCAACGATAAAATATCAACTTTTAACCAAAAATAGAATGGAACAATTTTCAGTTGAAAAAATCAGTTTTCAGCCCGAAAAAAAGAATTATCAACCAAATGGTTACGCATTTAACCAGTGAGATGAATTTTCAATCGAGTGGTTGGATTTTCAACTAAAATATATGAATTCTCAACAAAAAATATGAAAGTTGATATTTCAACCAAGAAAGAATTCATTTAAATGGAAAAATATTTAAATTCAACCAAAAATAGGATTTTTCCACGAAGTAGTTAAATTTTCAAAAAAAAAAAAGAGATGAACTCATAACTGAAATGGTGAATCTTAAAAAGCAAATGATTAAATAAAAAGGGATTATCGTTCAACTAAAGAGTTTAATTTTTTACCAAAACCATGAATCTTTAACCAAGAAGATTAATTTTCTACCGATCAATATCAGTTTACAATAATATACATGATTTTTTAAGCAAGTAATTTAACTTTTGAATGAAAGCGAAACTTTTTAACTAAGTGGTTGAAATTTCAACTGATAATGATGAATATTCAACCAAAAATGGAAAAGTTAAATTTTAGGATATAACAGAATTAATTTGTAACGGAAAAAGAAACGAATTTTTTACGATATGGTCGAATTCTTAATCATGGCTTCGGAGGAAAAATGGTAAAGTTTGAAATATAAATATTATTTTGAAACTGATCAAGTTTTTATTGAGCCACTTATCACAGGCCCACTTTTCGCAAAATTCGCAATTTTTGTTGAAATTTATCATCATTTGAAGATCAAAAGTTGCCATTTATATTTCACGAAGGGCCTTTTTATATTTTCCACCTTGCTCAGAATTTCGCACTTGGTTAATATATAATTATTTCATCTATATGTCAGGAACCCTAGTTAAAATCCATATTTTTGAAAGTATACACAAAAATAAGTTTTTATTTTATTATTTATCACGATAATTCTTTAACTGTTATTTGTTAGGAATAATATATTATTCTAGGATGACTACTAAAACTCTACAAAAAAAATTCCTGGTTATTTTCCGTTTTTCTTCTGGTTCAAAAAAATATTTTCCGGTGAAGTCTCTTGATCTTAATAATAGAAAAATTTAACGAATTTCTCATATTTCACTTTAATTAAGCAATAAGAGGCCTTAGTGTATATATGACGCAGCCGGAAAGTAATATTTTAAGACTGGTAAACATGCTTCGTCACTTCAAAGTGAAAAAAACAAGATTATTTACACGCTCAATGTACTTCACCTTCGTTCACTCAGTTACCCTGATACAGAAATCTTCTAATTGAAAATCATCTAATCTGAAAATTAAAATTGTCGAAATTTTTTAATTTTAAAGTCAAAATGGACATTTCTAATTCATTACAAAGGAGCATTATCTAATTCCAATAGAATTCATCATGCGAAGTTCAAAATAAGATACTGTTTTAAAATCACATATTCAAAAAACTATCAAAATCTCAAAGAAGTAGCCTTAAAAGCTGAATAAGTTAGAATTTTAAGCCTGAAAAATTAGAAACTAAAACAGGTGCGATGCGCCTACAATAAAGTGTTTCGTAGCATATTACGTCGTTCAGAAAGTGGTTAAAATCTTTTTGTTTGACCTTTTGCCATAACTTTAAAGTACGCAAAACATCAATTTCTATAATCTGAATTATTCCTGGTTCTCCAAATTAAATAATGTTGTATTTTGTATTTTAAAATTCATAGGCTCTCAAAACTAAACATTTTTTAACTTGAGTACTCGAAAATTAGACTCTCCTTCAGGAATATGCATGTCAACCTTTTATATAAGAATCCTAGAGAAAACATAAAAATTATGAGAAGGTACATTAAAGACAGGTGCTTCAGAATGATTTAAGAAGACAAATTGTTAAAGCTTCTTATCTCCTGATGTCTAGATGATGATTCATGTATAACAGATCCATGTTTTCAACAAGCACTTATTTTCAAACCTGCAAAATTGAAACCGAATTATCCTTTTACAAAGTCTTCGGCAGAAAAATATTATTGAATTTTGAATAGTTATATCCTTTCAATCTTCAATTAAAATTGTTTGAAGTTTAAGGAACATACATTTAAAAACGCTTTCGATTTGAGATTATTTACGCATCAAATATTGTAATTTCATATTTAAAAATGTACATAGTAGGAAGGGTCTTTCATGAAGAATGTGAAGGACAAAGTGAATGCCACTAGCCTCCAATGATATCACTTAATTCTAAATGCGTTGTACTTTGGAAAGGTGTGTAAAACTCAATTCACGGCACAATCACGTGCATCATAAACTTTAAGAAAACAAGATAGGAGAGATAAGACTCTGGACCTATATAAAGTCGTTTTTTCAAGAGCGAATTCTTCTTTCCTGATACCGGCATTTGAAGTACACTTTACTATTTATTCATTTGACCGCTGGATTTTCAAGCGAATCACGAAATAAGTAAGAGTTTGAATTTAAAATTGAAACTACATTTTTGATCATTTTTTTTCATATGATTTTAGAACATGCAGGATTCTAAAATGATCCAGCGACACCTGATAGCGAGTATTCTTCTGAGTGTCATTTTACAAGCAGGTAAGTTAAATTTAGAAAAAGTATTTTAATACATTCGATAATTTTTTGGTGAAGGAACAAACAATTTTGATGTGATTTTTTCTCATCTGTGATGATGTAATTTCCTAGAAAATAGTAATGTAAATAAAAGCGCATCAGAAAGATCGTGTGTTTTATCAATAAATAATAAGCGACATTATTTTTGAAAAAATTATCAATATAATGAAAGTTACAATTTAGGTTATGGCTTCTTGTAATGAAACTTAAAAATGTCTGTTTGCTTTTTGCAGATGCATTCAGTTATAAAGATGCTAAAAACTGGGGCGAAAAATATCCACAATGTAACGGAAAACATCAATCTCCCATCAGTCTAGATGATTACAATGATATTTTTCTAATTATGGAAAAAGAACTCTCACTTTCCAACTTCAGGGAATTACCGAAAAAAATGACCATTGAAAATACTGGTCACACTGGTATTAAAAACTAATTATTTTCATGTATGAATTCAATTCTGCTGCAGTTCATTTTATACATTCTTCAAATTTTCCCATGATACAGTGGAAGTAAAAGCTGATTGGTCTGGAAAAGCCCCAAAGATTAGTGGCGGACCCCTTCATGGGACTTACGTATTTGAAAAAGCTACTTTTCATTGGGCCCAAAAAGCGGTATGTGTTGCATAAGTTTTTGGTACTCTTAGAGATTAAATGGAGAGAATTTCGCTAATTCTGCTAGTGTCATTTCAGTACTTGAATTCGGAAAACGGAACAAGTAGTATTGTTTATTAATGAAGCGCGGTATTTCGGTACTTTCAACTTAATTGACACAATAATACTGCAATATTGAGAAAGTTGTAAGTAGGTTACAAGGAAACACTAGAATTATGTACCCACCTGTTACCTTACTTTAACTTCCTTACTTTTTTTCGATTCTATTCGTCAAATAATAAAATATTACTATTTCATCGGTCAGGAATTCGGTTTACAAATTATTTACTAAAATTATCAGTAATTCAAATCCATTGAGTGATTTATGAAATCATTAGAGAAGATCATAATAATGATAATAATTTTTCTTTTACCCGCACATATAAAAAGTTCATTGTGGGACCAGCTGATAAACATCCACTGTCTGGAGACAGCAAACAACCCCAGTAAGTCAAAAATGCTGTCTTGATATATTTTCATGCTCGCCAACACTGAAAAAACGTTCAATAATAAATGTGATACATTAATTTTTTTTAGTACGGGGGATATGGAGATGCATATGTTTTTCTATAAAACAGATTTCAAATCGTTCAAGAACGCTGAATCAAAGAAGGGCGGTCTAGCAGTACTTAGAGCGTTGCTTAAGGTGAGTAGTGCATGTTAGTTACTTGGGATAATTTTTTCAATTTTATTTATTTATTTTCACTTTCAATTTTATGAATTTTACGTGAGCTGTTTTTTTAAACTGTTGTGACGGTTAAATTAAAAAAAAAGCTACTGTCTCAGGGCTACCACGGCCTAACTTTTCTGGAAAAAGTGACTTCTATATGATTCTATATTATTTGCAGGTTTTAATTCCAAAAATGTTCTATTTTTTATATTAAGATGAGAAACGTTCACAATACCAATCATTTAGCGTTAAAGCCTAGAAGATTTGTTTGTAATAGATGTCATTCGCACACATAAATCGATAATCGTTAAAATTTCAGATTAAAGATGACATCCATGAAAATGTGTTTGACAGCCTGGAAAAAAATTTACATAAGGTGCGATCCCCAAATTCAACAGCAGAGATTTCCCCGAATCGCTTATTATCGAGTTTTCTAGGTGATAATGTGCCACCTTTCACATTTTACGAAGGCTCCTTAGATTATCCACCTTGCTTGGAAACTGTGACTTGGTTCATAGATGATTCTGATACCCCTATTACCAAGAAACTTGTAAGAATCTATTTTTCTTGAATTGACGTACGAAAATAAGATGGAAATTTTATGTACTACTATCATTTTGTATTTGAATTTTTTCAGGTAAACGAATTCAGGAAAATAAAGTTGGCCGAGGGAGACGTGTCAAATATTAGGCCTACCCAGGAAATAAATAAACGTCAACGTCAGATCGTAATGAGTTTCGAACCTTATCAAAAAGATGACAAGTACCCACCAAAAACACTGAAATAAATTTAGTCGCACCTAATTTCAATATGGGGTTCCATCTCACTCGGAGTTTAGGTACGAAACTACTAAGGTTGATGTTTGCTGCAGGGAAATATACCCTAAAATTAGAAATTGTTTATCACTAAGTTTTTTCTGTGTAATTGTTGGTAACCAGCTGCGCTCGGGAAAGGTTTTCTGCAGTTTTCCTTACACTTAGCTAAGCAAATGCGAGCGCCTTTAATGAAAATCCGGCTGCAGACGGTACTGGGTAGATAATATGGTTAGGGGTTTCTTCATATGCAAATTTTTGACAAGAATGTTAATGTGTGTGACAAAATAAAATAAAGTCTTTGGCTGCATCAACCATTTTTTTCTTCGTGTTATTTCAAGTGCTAGTGCATATCTTGGTATGAGTTACAAATTTTTCTTTCTATCCGAAGCTTTGTGAGACGAAATCTGTATCTATTTTTCCAAGCTGCTGCTTTTGATATTGGAAAATAGTTGTATGTTACCCATAGCAGTAGGACATAAAATTACACATTTGAAATAAATTGTGCTCAAGTGAGGACTTTCTTCAAATGTGCAGAAAAACCAGTTTTGTGGATTGTGTCAACTGCACAGTTTTTTGAAAGAATTTAAACATTTTGACGTAATTCGTAATTTGTAATACAATTTTGGTAGACATTTTTATATGAGATTGAGTAATTATTTTTGAAAATAATAGTTTTAAATCAGCAAATCATCAAATTTACAATTTATATAGTGGCTTCTTGTCATAAAGCTTCAAAAATTATTTATTTTTTCTTGCAGATGCACTAATTCGTAAAAAGGCTAAAAGCAAGTGCAAAAGATATCCAGAATGTAATGATATACATCATTCTTCCATGCATATTGACATTTCTAACGAACATTTTGATAAATCGATGAAACTTGCCAACCTTAATAAATTTTCAAAAACAATTGACAGGAAGAATACTGACTTTACTAGCATTTATTGTTAATTATCTCAGTTTAAATATTCGATTTTTCTTCATTCTATATTTCAAATTATTTCACATTTTCTATAATGCAGTGAAACTAAAACCAGAATGGTCTGGAGCACCTTCGAATGTTTCTGGTGTACATTTTCTTGCGAATTACGCATTTTAGAAAGTCATTTTTCATTGGAGCTAAAAAAACATCAGACGTCCCGAAGCTTCTAAATAATTGTATCCACCGTTAATAAGGATATTAATCATGATAATAATGTTTTTCTTTATTGACACAAATTTTTAATGATCCACCAAAGCTGCAACTCTTCTGTTATCATATAATCAAAACTAAAAAACTAGAAAAAAAACTTTAAAAAAATTATCCATTTTGAAGTCGAAATAATGAATAAAATTGGAAAATCTACCCGCCTCGCTGGCAAATTCTCATCGCCCGCTTCGTGCGCGGCTCGCTTCGCTCGAAATTTTGAGAAATGTCAGATTTTCCACAAAATACACAATTTTTTAAAAATATACTTTGATTTTCAAGGAAAGAAGAGCAATTTTCAACCATGAATAGAATAGTTATATATTTAGTTTAGAAAATGAATTTCCAAAAACAGCCAAAAAGAATTTTTGCTAGGATGGTCGAGTTTTCAACCAGACAGTGGAATTTCTAACTAACGTTATAAATCTTTAACAAAAAATGGATTTTCAACAGAGTAGTTCAACTTTCAATCAAGTTATTGAATGGTCAGTTCAGGAATATGAATTCTCAACCAAAAATGTAATAGTTGATATGTCAACCCAGGAAGATTATATTTAAAATATATAATATGTATTTGAATTCATCCAAAAATTCAACTACATAGTTCAATTTTCAACTGAAAAAGATAAACAAAAAATGGAAGGGAAATATTATAAAGTCTACAATAAAATATAATATTTACAGGTCGCTCATCACAAACTTGTCTGTTTCCATAGAAAAAGCCATTTTTCTTGAAAACAGCTGATCATAACCCAATAATAAAAAAATTGCGGCTTATTGAAATGAAAACCTCATGTTGATATTTTTAAATTAAATTATTCTTGTTTAAGCAAGCATGCCAAGAGAGATGTTATAAAAAAACATTATTCATCTATTCAACTTACTGGGATATCTTTGATGTCCGGTTTCTTAAAAAACAATTTATATAAATTTGTTAAATTAACATTTTCAAAAGATTAATTTATGTAGTTTTTTTTGAGAACATACAAATTATTCATATGTATTAAAGACCTCTTCATGAGTGGAATAGATTAATGGGGCTGCTTTATAGCAATTATAAAAAATATTTACACATAAAAACTTAATAAAAAATGCTCATTTTAATTAGATACGTTCTTTTCATTCTGTATAATTTTCTGTTATGATCTGCCGTTTACGAGAAAGTTTTATTTTGCAGTGGAAATGTACAAATTCGTGATTAGCGACCTTTCTCAATATTATCAATTTTATTTTTCCATTCAGCTGGTTACTCTTTAATCCAAAACTAACAAAAAACATCCTTCATATAAAAACAGGTAACGTCCATTGGTCCAGATCATGATAGTCGCCATTTTGTGGTGAATGATACGCTCCCTATTATCTGTGATCGATAAAATAAGAAATCTACTTTTATACTTCTGTTGATTTTAATTTTAATGAAATACTCGCATTCCAGTAACATAATTTTTCAAATGTTTTCGAGCTTGTGAAATGAGCATCTGAATTGAATTTTTAAAGTTTTACATACGTATGTACAATACGGACATACGTTACATATGCACATACGTTTCAATTTGTTTGGAATGAGTTCAAAAGATTATTAATAATTCAAATTTTCAGAAAAATATAAGGTAGAAATTATTTGAATGCTTCAGTGAAGATAATTATTTAATGCTTTTCATGTCCTGAAATTATTGTTTAATTATTAGCTCATTATATTTTTTCATAATAATAAATCACAATAAGATTGAATTTTAATTTGTTTCAATTGAGTACATAAATTGATTATTTACTTCAAGGTTATCTAATTGCATATTGGCTATAATTTGTATAATAAAAGTTTATTTACATTTAAAATTCCTCTATTCCAATTAAGTAATTTATGTCAATGTTTGTGATGTTGTGAAATGATTATACGAATTCAATTTTCAAAATTATATATACATACGTTTTAATTTTTACCTGGAATTAGTATAAAAGGTTATTATGAATTGAAATTTTCAGAAATACAATTTTAAATAAAAAAAAAATGTAAATTGAAAACTATTTCAACATTTCAATTAAAATAATGTTAAACATTATTTTATTATTAGATTTTTTTAAATTATCATTATACATATTATTCTGAATTGATTATATTAGAACCTAAATTTGTTGGAATCATTCAAAAGGCTTATTATTTAATAAAATATTTATGAATGAATGTTAAAACTTAAACAAAAATATAAAGTGCAAATTATTTCAATCTTTCTATGGAAATCATAGTTTGATGTTTTTATGTTGTAAACAGTTCAATCAATTATTGGTCGATTCATTTTGTTCAAAATTTTAAATTAAATATAAATGGAATTAAATTTGGTTCTGAATTAAGTAACATAAATTGATTACTTACTTTGAGGTTGTTTAATTTGAATGTTGGCTATTACTTTTTGTAATAAAAGTTTGATTTTTATTTGAAATACCTCTATTACAATTATATCATCCTTTTAAATGTCTGTGATGTTGTTAAACAAGTATCTTAATTGAATTCTTGAAATTATATGTTCAGATATTTTAATTTTGTTTGCATTTTTTTAGAGGTTATTTCAATGAATTAAATGTATATAAATATAAATGAAATGAATTAGTTTGAAACGTTATTAATAAATCAAAATTTCATAAATGAAAGTTCAAATTGAAAAAAAAACATTAAGTAAAAATTATTTGAATGTTTTAATAAAAAAAGAGATTAATTTTTTCACGATAATAAATTAAATGAACATTGAAATGTAGTTTTTTTCTAAATTGAGTAACATAAGTTGATAATTTACTTGAAGGTTATATAATTGAATATTGAATACAATTTGTATAATAAAAGTTTATTTATATTTAAAATACCCTTATTACAATTAAGTAATTTTTCAAATATGCCTGATTTTGTAAAATGAGTATCTGAATTTATTTTTCAAAAATATATGTATATAAGTTTTTTTTTTTTGAAATTAGTATAAAAGTTTACGAATAAATTACATTTTTAGAAATGAAAGAAAAATTAAACAAAAATTGAAGTAAACATTAATTAAATGTTTCAATGAAATATTTTTTGAACTAATTGATTAATTATTATCTGATTGATTTTTTTCACAATATTGAATTACATAAAGATTGCATTTTAATTTGTTTCATTTATGTACATAAAATGATTATTTACTATAAGGTTATGTAATTGATTATTGGCTATAATTTGTAAAATAAGAGTTTATTCACATTTAAAATGCCTCTATTCCAATCATATAATTCCTAACAATGTTTGTGATGTTGTGCAATGATTATCTGAATTCAATTTTTAAAGTTATATGTAAATATGTATCAATTTTTTAACAAATGACTATGAAAGGTTACTAATAAATCAAATTTTCAGAAATGAAAGTGAAAATTTAAAAGAAATGTAAAGTAAAAATTACTTAAATGCCTGGATAAAAATGATAGTTTGATTCTATTTATATCATGTACAGATCAATTAATTATGAGCTGATTAATTTTTTTAACAATATTAACTTACATCAAGATTAAGTTTTAATTTGCCTGAATTAAGTACGTACATAAATTGATTATTAACGTGAAGGCTATGTAATTGAATATTAGCTATAATTTTGATAATTAAAAGTTATTCATGTTTAAAATACCTTTATTTTCCAAATGTATAATTTTTGTAAATTTTCGTGATGTTGTGGAATAAGTATCTAAAGTCTGCTTTCAATATTATATGTGCATATATTTTACTTTTCTATGAAATCAGTTTAAAAGGTTATTAATAATTCAAATTTTCAGAAAAATATAAAGTAAAAATTATTCGAAGGTTTCACTGAAAATAAGTATTTATTACTTTTTATGTTGTGATATGATTAATTAATGTGTACAAACATTTTTTCTTGAATTAGTTTTAAAGGTCATTACTAAAATTAAATGTATTGAAATGCAATTTCAAATGAAAGAATATATTTTGAATTCATATGAAAAAAGGTAACCTACATCTTGTGTAAGATTATTCCAATTTCATAATTTTCCAAATGTTTACGATGTTGTGAGGTAATTATCCAAATTCAATCTTCAACATTATGTTTGAATATATTTTAAGTTTTCATGAAATTAGTTCAAAAGATTATGAATAATTCAGTTTTTCGGAATGATGTAAGATACAAATTATTTTCATGTTTCACTGCTAATAATATTGGTGATTGATTACATTACAATTATATAATTTTTTCAAATGTATATGATGTTGTAAAATGATTTCTCGAATTCAATTTTCACAATCATATGTGCATATATTTCAATTTTTACTTGTTGAAAGGTTATTAATGATGGAAATTTTCAGATAAATATTAAATAAAAGTTATTCTAATATTTCAATGAAAATAATTATTAAAAGCTCTCTATGTTCTGAACTCATTAATTAAATATTAACTGTTTCTGCTAAAAATTACATCTTCTGGAATTAGTTGAAAGATTATCAATAAATTAAATTTAATAGAAGAAAAGTCCAAATTCAAACAAAAAGATATTGTATAAAGTAAAAATTATTTGAAAGTTTCAATGAAAGTAATTTTTCCATACTTTTTATGTTGTCAACTGGTTAATTAAGAATTAGCTGATTAATTTTGTTCACAATGCTTACATTTAAAGAATGGCCGTTAAATGTTAACAAATAAATAGTTATTCGAAAATTGAGTAAAAATGAGAAAAAATAATCCAGAATTTAGCGCGCGCTTGCGCGCGCACATAATTTTCTAGTAGAAAAAAATGCTATGTCACCTCGAAATGAAAGAACAGAAGTATTCAAACACTTAATCTGCTTCACTTTCGCTTATTCACGTTAAATATGATTTCACAGAAAGATAATGAAATTTGAATAAATCCTGATCATATTTAATCCTGAATCGATTAATAAAAGCCTTTTCCTGCGCTCTGGGAAAATATGTTTTAAAAAATTCGAATTTTGCTAATATTATTACAATAGTTTACAGCCATTTTGCCCATCATATCTCACTATGATTTTAAAATGTATTTTGGCCTAACAAACACGAAAATCACACCAAAAAATTTTTGTATGGACATTTTTTCGAGATATCAATGTTCAAATTTTTTTTTTCTAATTTTCAGAGTTGTTCCGACGTTTTTGAGTATATTTCGAGCTCTAATTAATGAATCGTCTCCAACTGTCTATTCAAAACTTTTCAGATCGGCTCTGTAGTTCAAATGCTAGCGATTTTAATAAGTTGGTTAATAAATGCAGAATAGAACGTTTCACAAGATTTATTTGCCTTTAATTTGAGTGCTCGTTCAGGAAAGTCGGTCAAATTGAACTCGAGATATACTCAAAAACGTCGGAACAACTCTGAAACATGAACAAAAAAATTGTGATTACTGATATCTCGAAAACGCTCCAATCACAAAATTTCTGTATGGGATTTTCGTGTTTAGTGGGCTAAGATATATAGAAAATTCATATTAAGTTGTGGTGAGCAGATTAAAATTTTAATTTTGTAAAATAGCGTTATTATCGTCGATTTCAATTCGTCTTCAGTTCTGATTCAAATAGAATTGAACTAGCTTTTTATTGTTCGAAGATCAAAAGTTGCCATTTATGTTTCCCGAAGGTTCTTCAGATTGTCTTTCTTGCACAGAATCTCTGACTTGATTAATATAATGGTGTTGTCTATATGTCAGAAATCCTATTAGAAATCTATGCATTTTGAAATTATACAAGAAAATAGATTTTTATATTATTATTCACTATGATCTGTTTTGTATTATTTTGCATTATTGTTCCTTTGATAATATTAATGGTAGATCTTCCTCGGTGTTAACAAATCGTCGATCTAAGACCAAAAAAAAATAACAAAGAAAAAAATATATTTAAAAATATTTTAGGATGACCATTCAACTCTACGTAAAAGATTCCTGGACATTTTCCGGGATTTTTTCTGGTTTTCGAAAACGTTTTCCGGTCATCTCTCTCAATATAAATCAAAGAAATTAAACTTATTTCTAATATTCAACTTTATCAAGACACTAAGAAGCCTTAGTCTATAAATGACGCAACCCGAAGGTAATATTGTGAAACTTGTAAACAGATTACATCACCTCAGAATGAAAGAACAGAATTATTTACACACTTAATCTACTTGACTTTTGTTTATTTACGTGAAAAATAATTCCTCAGAAAAGTGATGAAATTCGAATAAGCACATGACGCAGAAATCTCCTGACTTCAAATCATCAAAACGAAAAATATAGATATTCGAAATTCGTAAATTCTAAACTGGAAATAATGACGTATAATAATAAATAAATAATAAAACGTATAAGCTTCATCTAATTTGAGTACTCTTCATTCTACAGTGTTCTATAACATTTTGAATTAAGATTGTTTAGAAATTCACAATTTTGAATGGCACAATAATAGCACATTTCAAAATCTTTAATGGCTGGAAATAAACGATTGAAAATTGAGGAACTTATAACAAACTATTTTCAAATTTATAAGCTTTCGAAAGCTGAAAAATTGAAAACTTTTGTACTGGAAAGTAAGGTTTTCTAAGAATTATACATTTGGAACATTTAAATTGGAATCGTAGAGAAACCATAAAATTATGAGCAAGTACACTAAAGTGCCTCAGAGAAATGCATTATTAGTGATTTTTATTTGGTTATGCGTAGGAGATAATTCATGCCTAATAGACTCATGTTTCCCTTAAAAAAAATTACTTCAAAAACTACAGTATAAAAATATAATTATTATCTTATGAAGTTTTTGACAGTCAAATATCATTAAATTTTTAGCAGTTATATTTCTAACATTTCTATTAAAACATTTTTCAAGCTTAAATAACTAATATTTACAGACTCTTCCAATGTGAGATCATTTACGCATTGACAATAGTTAATTTGCATTGAATAATGTGCAAAGGAGGAAGAATCTTTGATAAAAAATGTGGAGGATAAAGGCAATTAAATTTTTTATCGATTGATGTTATCACTAAATTTTAAATGCGACATACTTTAAAAACGTGTGCAAAACTATATCAGGATACAACCACGTGCATAATAAACTTTGAGAAAACAAGATAATAAAGACGAGAATCTCGGCCTATTTGTCACATCTTAGAGAATGTATTAATTTTCTGGTTTAAAAAAATAATTTTAAGAAAGTACAACATTTCTACAACTGTAATTTGTTGTTAAAACTTGTATAAAAATATACAAAATTTAAATAACGAATACAATAAAATACAAATATCAAAATTTTTCTTGCATTTCCTTGCAAAGCAGTAGAAAAAATAAGAGTCGTGTACAAATTTTCACAATTTGAGAAAACGCATAATTTTTCATTATCAATTGTTTTTTACTTTTTTTTAAGAATTAAACAATGGTTTAACAAAATTTAAGTATTTCACATTTTTTAAATATGGGCGTTTGATGTCACAAAACACTTTACATTTGCGTGAAATATTGTGGAAAATTACAAATTTTTACCACACAATAAAAGATTTAACAAAAGTTAAAATATTGAAAATTGTACTAAGAATGATGCTGTCTTTTATCTCTTATTGCATCAAATTGTGAAACTTGTGAAAAAAAACACTTTTTTATTGTCGCTAATTTTTCACTTTTAATAACATATTCACGAAGAAAAAATTGTTTAAGTCTAAACGCTTTGAATTTGAATTTATTGATGCATTTAAAATAATAATTTTGAATTGGAACATGTATGCAGCGACACCAGCAAGAGACTTGAGGTTGAAAATTTTCAATCTAAATCCTGCAGGATGAAACTATTTTGGTTTTTGAACCTTTAAATTTATAATAATTGAACAGGCCCTTTAAGAATCCACGAGTAGACTTTTTAAAAAATGATGTCATTTTTATATTAAAATGTTCATTTATCTTTCTCTAGTTTCAATTCACACAGAATTAAGCTAGCTTTTTATCATTTGAAAATCAAAAGTTGCCATTTATATTCCAAGACGGGTCTTCATATTTTCCACCTTACTCAGAATCTCGCACTTGGTTAATGTATAATTATTTAATCTATATGTCAGGAACCCTAGTTAAATTCCATATATTTGAAAGCACACACAAGAATAAGTTTTCATTTTATCATTTATTACGATAATTTTTTATTTGTTATTATAGCATTATCTAATTCAAATAGAAGTCACCATACGAAGTTCAACATAAGATACTGTTTGAAAAGTCACATATTCGAAAAATTGTCAAAATGTCAAAGAAGTAGCCTTCAAAGCTGAATAAGTTAGAATTTCAAGTCTGAAAAATTAGAAACTGAAACAGGTGCCATGCGCCTACAATAAAGAGTTTCGTAGCGTATTAGGTCGTTCATAAATTGATTAAAATCTTTTTTATGGAACTTTTGCTTTGACTTCAAAGTATGAAAAACAGAAATTTCTTTAATATAAATTATTCCTGGTTCTAACAAGGAAGGTACTCCAGGTGTCCCTCGCCGATTTGATTCTCCCTGATATATGTTGTAGTACTCGAAAAACTAAGTAACACGTATTTTTTTTTTATCTGCGGAAAAATACTTTAAGGGGGTGAAAAAACCCCTCAAAGATAGGGGTCGCAAGTGTCGATTGTATAGTTTTGTGTAGAAA
>CAKNXH010063466.1:114279-146204 GCA_932178445.1 Andricus quercusramuli | reverse complement strand
TTTCTACACAAAACTATACAATCGACACTTGCGACCCCTATCTTTGAAGGGTTGTTTCACCCCCTCAAAGTGTTTTTCCGCAGATAAAAAAAAATACGTGTCACTTAGTCTTCCGAGTACTATAACATATATCAGGGAGAATTAAATCGGCGAGGGACACCTGGAGTACCTTCCTTGTAAGAATTGAATTATTTTGTATTTCCAGTTTTCAGAATTTTGCAATATCAAATAAGAAGCCAGTTTTACATTGTTCAATTAAAAATAGCAATCCCTCAAAACTAAAGAATAACAAACCGAAGCCACGTTAAATTTTCGTAAGACTAAGAATACTAAAAATACTGCATACTTTCAAATTGTGAATGGTTTGAACTAAACGATGAAAAATTTAAAAAATTACGAAAAAATATTTTTCAATTCAGGCCCTCAAAACTGAAAAAATTTAAACCTGTGTACTCGAGAATTAGGCTTATTCCTAGATAAGAGTTCCTGTCAAACAGCCCATGTTTTCAGCAAGGATTTATTTTAAAACCTGCAAAATTGAATCTTTGACGAAGTCTTCGACAGAAAAATATTATTACATTTTGAATAGTTATATCCTTTAAATCTTCAATTAAAACTGTTTGAAGTTTAAGGAACATACATTCACAAACGCATTCAATTTAGGATTATATGCACATCGAAAATTGTAATTTTCCAATTAAAAATGTACACAGAAGGAAGAGTCTTTCATCAAGAATGCTGAGGATAAAGTTAGTGTCACTGGCCTCCAATGATGATATTACGAAATTCTAAATGCGACGAACTTTAAAAACGTATCTAATACTCAATTCACGGCAGAATCACGTGCATAATAAACTTTAAGAAAACAAGATAGGAGAGATAAGACTCTGGACCTATATAAGGTCGTTTTTTCAAGAGCGAATTCTTCTTTCCTGATACCGGCATTTGAAGTAGACTTTGCTATTTATTCATCTCACCGCCGGATTTTCAAGCGAATCAAGGAAGAAGTAAGAGTTTAAATGTAAAATTGTAACTATATTTTCAATATTTTTTTTTTCCATAGGATTTTAGAACATGCAGGATTTCAAAATGATTCAGCGACACCTGATAGCGACTATTCTTTTCAGTGGAATTTTACAAGCAAGTAAGTTAAATTTTGAAAATGTGCCTAAATATATTTTATAATTTTTGTTGTGAAGGAACAAACAATTTTGATATCATTTTCTCTCATTTGTGATGATGTGATTTCCTAGAAAATAGTAATGTAAATAGACGCACATCAGAAGGATCGTATGTTTTATCAATAAAAAATTAGCGACATTATTCTTCAAAAACTT
This sequence comes from Andricus quercusramuli, assembly GCA_932178445.1. Classification (NCBI taxonomy): domain Eukaryota; kingdom Metazoa; phylum Arthropoda; class Insecta; order Hymenoptera; family Cynipidae; genus Andricus; species Andricus quercusramuli. The sequence continues at coordinate 144,867 of CAKNXH010063466.1, read as the reverse complement.
ATCGATATAATAAAAGTTACAATTTAGGTACTGACTTCTTGCAATGAAGCTTAACAATTTCTGTTTGCTTTTTGCAGATGCATTCAGTTACAAAGATGCTAAAAACTGGGGCGAAAAATATTCACAATGTAACGGAAAACATCAATCTCCCATCAGTCTAGATTATTACAATGGTATTTATCCAGTTATGGAAAAAGAACTCTCACTTACAAACTTCAAGGAATTACCGAAAAAAATGACCATTGAAAATACTGGTCACACTGGTATTAAAAATTTATTATTTCCATGTATGAATTCAATTCTGCTGCAGTTTATTTTATACATTCTTCAAATTTTCCCTCGATACAGTGGAAGTAAAAGCTGATTGGTCTGGAAAACTCCCAAAGATTACTGGCGGACCTCTTAATGGAACTTACGTATTCGAAAAAGCTACTTTTCACTGGGCCCAAAAAGCGGTACGTGTTGCATAAGTTTTTGGTACTCTTGGAGATTATATGAAAAGAATTTCGCTAATTCTGCTAGTGTCCTTTTAGTACTTGAATTCGGAAAAAGGAACAAGTAGAATTGTTTATTAATAAAGAGCGGTATTTCGGTATTTTCAACTGAATTGACACAATGAGAATGCAATTTTGAAAAAGTTGTGAATAGGTTACAAGGAAACACTAGAATTATGTACACACCTGTTACCTTACTTTTACTTCCTTACTTTTTTTCTATTCCATTCGTCAAATAATAAAATATTACTATTTTATCAGTCAGAAATTCAGGTTATAAATTATTTACTGAAATTATCAGCAATTTAAATCCATTAAGTGAATAATGAAACCATTAGAGACGATCGTAATAATGATAATAATTTTTCTTCTAACCGCACTTATAAAAAGTGGATTGTGGGACCAGCTGCTAAAGATCCACTGCCTGGAGACAGCAAACAACCTCAGTAAGTCAAAAATGCTATCTTGATATATTTTTATGCTCGACAACAATGACAAAACGTTTAATAATAAATGTGATGTATTATTTTTTTTTTAGTACGGGGGATTTGGAGATGCATATGTTTTTCTATAAAACAGATTTCAAATCGTTCAAAGAAGCTCAATCCAAAAAGGGCGGTCTCGCAGTACTTAGAGCGTTGCTCAAGGTGAGAAGTGCATATTAATTAGTTGAAATACTTTCTTTCAATTTTATTTATTTTCACTTTCTCTTTTATGAGTTCCACGTTAGCTGTTTTTTAAAACTTTTCTGACGATTAAATTGAAAAAAGCTACTTTCTCAGGTCTAACACGGCCTAACTGCTCTGGAAAAAGTTACTTCTATATGATTCTATATGATCTGCAGGTTTTACTACCAAAAAATTGTTCTTCTTTATACTAAGATGAGATTTGTGGACAATATCAATCATTTAGCATTAAAGCATAGAAGATTCGTTTGTAACAGATATCATTCGCACATATAAATCGATAATTATCTCATTTCAATATTCTGAATATTTGAATCCTAGGTCGAAAAAGAACATTTTTTTGGCTGCAAAACCTACAAATTTCTGTAGATCATTATACTTCTGCTGTTTTATTAATTCTTTTAGGAAATTAAAATAACAATAAAATATGACGATACACAAGAAAAAATACAAAACTAGCATAATGTATCAAATTTGCACATTCGTGTGATTTTTGCTGCCATGCATTTAATTTTTTTTTAGGCTCCTGTAAAAATGGATTTAGTTACTTATACCTTTTTGTAAGAATTTGTCACTAGGGTTTGTCCTTCCGCAAAATGCTATATTACTGACACATCGTTAAAATTTCAGAGTAAAGATGACATTCATGAAAATGTCTTTGACAGCCTGGAGAAAAATTTACATAAGGTACAATCCTCAAATTCAACAGCAGAGCTTCCCCCAAGTCGCTTCTTATTAAGCTTTCTATGTGACACAATGCCATCATTTACATTTTATGAAGGCTCCTTAGATTATCCACCATGCTCGGAAACTGTGTCTTGGTTCATAGATGATTTTGATAAACCTATTACCAAGAACCTTGTAAGAATCTATATTTCTTGAAATTACGTACGAAAATAAATTCGGAATTTTATGTACTACTATTATTTTGTATTTGAATTTTTTCAGGTAAACGAATTTAGGAAAATAAAGTTGGCCGAGGGAGACGTGTCGAATCTTAGGCCTACCCAGAAACTGAATAAACGTGAACCTCAGATCGTAATGACCCGCCAAATAGACTGGAATAAAGTTTGTTGAACCTTATTTCAAGATAAGGTTCCATCTCGCTCGGAGTTGAGGTACGAAACTACTGTCTATCGTTCATGCCGCAAAATCGTGAAAACCATCGACAGCAGATGACGTTTTATACACCGACTTTGAGGAAAACGATATCTTGTGTCAGTAACCATCTGCGCTCGGGAAAGGTTTTCTGCAGTTTTCCTCACCCTTAGCTAAGCAAATGCGAGCGCCTGTAATTAAAATCCGTCTGCAGACGGTAGTGGGTAGATAATATGGTTATGGGTTTTTTCGAACGTAAATTGGTAACAAGAATGTTAATGTGTGTGATAAAATAAAATAAAGTCTTTGGCTGCATCAACCATTTTTTTCTTCATGTTATTTAAAGTACAGACCCGCTGGTGCAGATCTTGGTATGAGTTACAGATTTTTCCTCCTATCCGAAGCTTTGTGAGACGAAATCTGCATCTATGTTTCTAAGCAGCTGATTTTGATACTGGGAAATAGTTGTATTTTCCTCATAGCAGTAGGACTTCAAAATATTCCCATTCCCATGGTTAAGAAAATTATGTTGATTTTCTCGTAGACGTACAGTTTCTTTAGATGAATAATGATATCAAATTACACATTTAAAATAAATTTTGCTCAAGATAGGACTTTCTCAAAATTTGCAGAAAAATCAGCCATTATTTGGTTTTTGTACGTAAATCTACATAAACACTCTACTAATGATTTTAAACTTAATTTTTCTCTATGAAAGCGGCAACTCTTGTGTTATAAAATAATCCAAACTTAAAGTAAAAAAACAGAAAATGTATTCATTTTTAGGTCAGAATAATCATTTATAATGTACTGAAAGTTGAAAGCCTTATTTAATTTGAATAAGTTTTATTTGAACAGCTTCGATACTAGAAACTTTTTCGAAATTACATATACACAATTGTAAACATTTCAAAGAAGTAGCCTTCACGATTAAATAGGTTAGAATGTTGAGCCTGAAAAATTAAAAAATTACCAAACAAGAATCACTTTCTTTTCTTTCAAATTGAAAACCATAAAAAATTATATAATTTCTGTTTAGAAGCTGTCAATCTTAATAAATTTGTTAGAAGAATTCTTATGAATGTATAATATGAAACATGAGCAAAAAGAATTTTTATTACAAATTGATACTTGTTCAATTCTAACAAAAGAGGCGAATCTGCAACAGAATAGTTGAACGATTAACCAAAACGGATCGAATTTTGATAAAAAAGATGCATATTTACCTAAAAATAATAATATTGATACTTCCTAACAGAAACGTCAGATTTTCCACAAAATACAGAAATTCTGTAACATATAGTTGAATTTTCAACAAAAGAAAATCAATTTTAAACCAATAAAAGAATAGTTAAATATTTAGTTGATAAAATTGGTTTCCAACCCTTAAAACAGAATTTTCAACAAATTGGTAGAGTTTTCAACCAGAGAGTTGAATTTGTGATTAAAGTGATGAATCTTCAACAAAAAATGGCTTTTCAACAGAGTAGTTCAACTTTCAATCAAGTAATTGAATGTTCAATTCAGAAATGTGAATTCTCAACCAAAAAATCAAAAACATCAAATTTCCAATTAAATATGAGTTTTTAATCAAAATAATTGAATTTTGAACTCTACATCCAAATTTCCAACCAAGTAGTTGAACTTTGAACTGAAAAAGATACGTTTTCAACCAACAGTGGAAAAGTTAGATTTTTAGTTAACAAATTAATTTTCAACAAAGAAGGGAACAAATTTTTGACGATCTGGTAAAACCATCCTGTTTTGTTCAAATAAGAAATTGAAAAAAATTTTTAAATATTTGTACAACTGAAAGTTGGACGGCCTAGGGTGACTTTTTCTTCAGTTTTGATTCAAATAGAATTGCCTGGATGAATATAATTACATAGTCAACATGTCAGGAACCCTGGTTAAAGTCTATATATTTTGAAGTCATACGAGGAAATAAGTTTCCATTTTATCATTCAATATGATCTATTTTGTATTATTTCGAATTATTTTTCAAAATTTAATATTATTATCAGATATTTCGAGGTTTTCAACAATCGCCGATCAAAGACAACAAAAAATAACGGAGGAATGAAAAATATTTAAAAATATTTTTCGATGACCATTCAACTGTACGTAAAAAGTTCCTGGATATTTCCCGGTTTTTTTCTCGTTTGCAAGAATGTTTTCCCATCATCTCTCCCAATATAAACTACGAAAATCCAAATAATTTCTATCTTTCAGTTTAATTGGAACATTATTTACCATCAGTCTACAAATGACGCACTTCGAAGGTAATATTGTGTAACTTCACTTTCTTTTATTTACGTTGAATATGATCTCACAGAAAAATGATGAAATTGGAATAAACACAACAGCATTCATGACGTAGAACTCATCTGATTTTGAAACATCTAAACTGAGAATTAAAACATTTTAAATTCGTAAATTCCAAACGCAAAATAATAATGTGCTATATATCCCAAATGAGCTTTATCTAATTCAAATACATTTCACATTTATATTTCACATTGACTCTTTAGAGTATCCTCCTTCCTTGTTTCTTTAATAATATTAATGTTCGATCTTTCACGGTGTTAAAAAATCGTCGATCTGAGACAAAAAAACAAAAAAAACAAAAATATTTAAAAATATTTTAGGATGACCATTAAACTCTACGTGAAAAATTACTGGACATTTTCCGGGATTTCTTCTGGTTTACGAAAATGTTTTCCGGTCATCTCTCCCAATATAAATTAGAGAAATTAAACTCATTACTAATATTTAAATTTATCAAGACACTAAGAAGCCTTATTCTATAAATGACGCAGCTCGAAGGTAATATTGTGAAACTTGTAAACACATGACACAGAAATCGTCTGACTTGAAATCATCAAAACGAAAAATATGGACATTTGAAATTTGTAAATTCTGAACTGGCAATAATAACGTATAATTTATCATAGATAAGCTTGATCTAATTTGAATACATTTTATTCTACAGTGTTCTTTAATGTTTTCAATTGAAATTTTTCGGAAATTCACAATTTTGAATGGCACAATAATAGCACATTTTTAAATCTTTAATGGTTGAAAATAAACGCTTGAAAATTAACGGACTTATAACAAAATATTTCCAAATTTATAAGCTTTCAAAAGCTGAAAAATTACAAACTTGAGTACTGGAAAATAAGGTTTTCTAAGAATTATGCATTTACAACATATAAATTGGAATCGTAGGGAAACCATAAAATTATGAGCAGGAACATTAAAGTGCCTCAGACAAATGCATTATTAGTGCTTTTTATTTGCTTATTCGTAGGAGGTAATTCATGCCTAATAGGCTCATGTTCTCCATAAAAAAATTACTACAAGAAATACAGAATGAAAATATAATTATTATCTCATGAAGTTTTTGACAGTCAAATATCATTACATTTTGAGTAGTTACATTTCTAACATTTCTATTACAAAAATTTTAAAGCGTGGATACCTAAAATTTACAGACTCTTCCAATGTGAGATTATTTACGCATTGAAAATAGTTAATTTGCTTTGAATAATGTACTAAGCAGGAAGAGTCTTTGATGAAAAAGGTGAAGGATGAAGCCAATTCAATTTTTTATCGATTGATATTATCACTAAGTTTTAAATGCGACATACTTTAAAGACGTGTGGAAAACTATATCACGACCCAACCACGTGCATAATAAACTTTAAGAAAACAAGATAAGAAAGACAAGAATCTCGGCCTATTTGTAACATCTTAGAGAATGTAATAACTTTCTGGTTAAAAAAAATAATTTTAAGAAAGTACAACATTTCTACAACTGTAATTTGTTGTTAAAACTTGTATAAAAAAGTACAAAATTTCGCGCACAAATTTTAACAATTTGAGAAAACGCATAATTTTTCATTAATAATTGTTTTCTACTTTGTTTTAAGAATTAAACAACGGTTAAACAAAATTTAAGTATTTCACATTTTTTAAATATGGGCGTTTGATGTCATAAAACACTTTACATTTATATGTAATATTGTAGCTGCTCGGTGGGTTCCTGTCACCACTACGCAGCGCGTCCTCGGGTTGCGGATAGAGGAACGGCCCGTTAGGCTGAACAGCCCCTCAGGTTAGCTGCGAATACAAGAATAAGCAGCCGCGGACAGCCGATAGGAACCAGTCGTGGGTGTGGTGAGCCCAGCCTAAGATGTTGGCCTAGCACTGCCTAGCACTGGTAGAAAACACGATGACCATGGCTTGGGAGGACCCACCCATTCACCTTCATACGCAATGAGTGGGTCATGGCAGGCCGAGGTGCAGCGTGTATCCACCTAGAAACACTACCCGAACCAAAACTAAAAATCCTGTAAGGGAAAAATCCTGCTGCCCATTGGACGCCGCAGCGATGACACTGCCCGCAAGGGATGTGTGGAATGATTCGCCTGTATAGGGACAAAGGGGTACTGATGCCAGTATAGGCGCGCTGCCTTGCAGGGGGACGTTAGGATACGAGGATGAAACTGTAATGTGTCTGACGACAAGTTGACATGGTCCTTGTCAGGGTCGGAAACCTCCCATACTTAGACCTAGGGAGGTATGGGGGTTATCACTCCTGGGACAGTGGACTCACCTACGATCGGAATAGGATCCTAACGTGCGGATTATCTTGAAACTACCATGGCTAACTTGCAAAAACAAAAAACTACAGTTAAAGATCTAAGGGTGGGAACTCTAAACGCGCGTAGTCTATATACTGGCGGATTTAGCGAACTCATTAAGATAGCAAATGATTACAGAACTGACTTAATAGCACTTCAAGAAACCTGCTGGCCGGGAGATTTCGGTTCAATTTCTAAGGATAAATATACTTTTCACTTCGGGGGAGCTAAGGGGCGCACACTGGGGACCGGTTTTCTTATTAATAAACGAATTTCGCAAGCGGTTATCGACATGCAATTCATTAACGATCGGTTATCATACATTGTACTGAAGGGTATTTTCAGCAAACAGGTATTAATCAACGTGCACTGCCCCACCGAGGACAAAGACGAAGACACTAAAGATCTCTTTTACGAAACAATCGAGCAGGTTTTTGACAAGTTCTCAACTTTTGACGCAAAAATAGTATTGGGAGATTTCAACGCGAAAATTGGAAAAGAACCGATGTATAGGCCTACAATGGGATCAGAAAGTTTGCATGACGTCAGTAATTATAATGGAACTAGAGTAATAAACTTTGCAGCTTCGAAGGACCTCGTTGTCAAAAGCACATATTTCAAGCATAAAAATATACATAAGGCCACCTGGGTATCACCAGATGGTAACACTCACAATCAGATTGATCACGTTCTAATTGACAGAAGACGCCATACAAACATTCTCGATATAAGATCGTATAGGGGAGCGGATTTAAATTCAGACCATTTTCTCGTGATAGTAAAACTAAGACCTAGGCTAGCGATCGGTATGAAAACAAGCCGCACAGAGCCAACAGTTCGTTTCAATATAGATAAGTTCAAAACAGCAACAGAAACATTAAATTATCAAGTTGAGATTTCTAATAGCTTTGACGCTCTCCAAGAACAGAGAGACGATAACAATAATTACGAGGAGGACCCGGAAACCCTATGGAGCAATATAAAAAAGGCGGTAAAGACAGCCGCGAAACTTACGATAGGTTTAAAGAAAGTAACAAAAAGCAAACCATGGTATGACGAAGAGTGCAAACTCGGGTTTGAAAAACGTTGGAAGGCTAAGTAGTTTACAAAATAAGTGCGATCAAACACATAAGAAGTATCTCGAGATTAGTAAAAGTACAAATAGGCTCTATAGATCCAAGAAAAGGGAGTGGGAAAAGAATAAAATACTAGCAATAGAAATGCATAATAAACAGAATAACCCGCGCGAGATGTACAGGGGAATCAATTTTATAAGGAAAGGCTTTCAAAGTAGAACGGAAGTAATGAGGGACGAAAATGGCAACCTAGTAGCCGATGCGACAGAGAGACTGAATTTATGGAAAGAATATTTCGATAAACTATCAAATGTACGCGAAGCCCCCGTTGAAGGTAATCTCGGCGAAATCCACACTGCTGATCTATTAATTGATGATCCTGCTGATATAGAAATAGAAATGGCCATAAAGAAGTTGAAAAATAACAAAGCCTCGGGAATCGATGATATACCGGCTGAACTAATAAAAAATGGAGGCCCTTGCCTCAAAAGACAAATTTGTAAATTAATACGCTCAGTTTGGAAAACAGAACGCATTCCAGAGGAATGGAATGACTCTATTGTTATTCCTATTTTTAAAAAAGGCGATAAAATGAAATGTAACAATTATCGGGGAATTTCACTTGTGTCGTCGTGTTATAAGATCCTGTCCAATGTAATCTTAGGTAGGCTAACTCCTCTCGCCGAGGAAATCATTGGGGATTACCAGTGTGGATTCCGCCGAAACCGATCTACATGCGATCAAATGTTCACTATTAGACAACTGCTAGAAAAAAAATGGGAATTTAATGAAGCAGTGCATCAGTTATTTATCGATTTTAAAAAAGCTTACGACTCTATTATACGCGCGCGAATGTACTGGATCCTAGAGTTCTTGGGTGTGCCAAGAAAATTGGTTAGACTTATCGAAATTGGCTTAAGCGGCAGTAGGGGAAGAATACGCGTAAACGGAAGGTTATCTGAAGAGTTTTCGATCCGCGATGGTCTGAAACAGGGCGGTGCACTTTCGTGCGTCCTTTTTAACTTAGTTTTAGAATACGTGGTTAGGCAAGTGCAGGCGAATCCGACCGGTGCTACCCTCAATGGGGTAATAAAAATTCTTGGATATGCGGATGATCTCGACATACTAGGGGATGATAAAGAAACGGTAGCTAAAAATGCAGAAATCTTGATCACAAAAGCCAAAGATATTGGCTTGGAGGTTAGCGAAACGAAAACAAAATATATGACCGTCGTCAGATCTGAACAAAGTAATCAAGACGGGGATCTAACAGCCGGAAATATGAAATTCGAAAGGGTTAGCGAGTTTAAATACCTCGGGTCAATTATAACTAGCGAAAATAAGATTAAAACGGAAATCAACGCGCGACTGCACGCTGCCAATGGGTGCTACTATGCAGCAAACACACTATTAAAATCGCGATTGCTATCTAGAAACATCAAAGTAAGAATCTACAAAACAATAATAATGCCGGTCGTCATGTACGGGTGAGAAACGTGGGCGCTGACGAAAGGAGAGGAGAATAGGTTTAGAGTTTTTGAGAATAAAATACTTAGAAAAATCTATGGTCCAAAAAGGGACGAAGAGACCGGCGAATGGAGAGAACTGCATAATGATGAGCTGCATGCTCTCTACGGGTCAGCAAATATTAATAGAGTAATGAAAGCGCGTAAACTAAGTTGGGCGGGGCATGTAGCAAGAATGGAAAATGAAAGAACAGTGGCGCAAGTTTTAAGAGGGAGACCGATTGGTAAGAGACCCTTAGGCAGACCGAGAAACAGATGGGAGAAAAATGTAAGGAATGATTTAAAAGAACTAGGACATGATTACTTAAACTAGATGGAGGATGCACAGGATAGAGATGTGTGGCGGTCTCGGGTAGATGAGGCAATGAACTTTCGAGTTCGAACTGCTAATCTATAATAATAATAATAATGTAATATTGTAGAAAATTACAAATTTTTACCACACAATAAAGGATTTAACAAAAGTTAAAATATTGAAAATTGTACTAAGAATGATGCTGTCTTTTGTCTCTTCTTGCATCAGATTGTGAAAAAACAACTTTTTTTATTGTATTTAAGTTTGATTCGATAACTTGAGGTAAATTGATATAAATGTAAATAAAATATATAAAAATTGAATAATAAATAAATATATATATATTAATTTAAATTAATCCCTTGTATCAGGTAAATTTGTTAAAATGATTTTAAGATAGATACCATGTGGAACTCAACATGAGACGCTTGAAACTACTAAGATTTCAAATTAAAATGCATAGCACTTTCAATGAAATATTTACATTTTTAAGTGGAAATGCTTTTCAACCAAGAAAGTTGTTCAAACAAGAAATTTCGTTGAATTTTATACGTTTACGTTATAATAATAATTTTGTATTGGAAAATGTTTGCAGTGACACCAGCAAGAGACTTGAGGTTGAAAATTTTCAATTTAAATCCTGCAGGATGAAACTATTTTGTTTTTTGAACCTTAAAATCTATAATAATTACAAAGCCCCTATGAGAATCCACAAGTAGACTTTTTTAAAAATTATTTCAATTTTTTATTTATATGTTCACTTCTTTGTCTGTAGTCTTAATTCACATAGAATTGAGCTAGCTATTTATCATTTGAAAATCAGAAGTTGCCATTTATATTCCAAGACGGGTCTTCATATTTTCCACCTTACTTAGAATCTCGCACTTTGTTAATGTATAATTATTTAATCTATATGTCAGGAACCCTAGTTAAATTCTATATATTTGAAAGTACAAACAAGAATAAGTTTTCATTTTATCATTTATTACGATAATTTTTTAATTGTTATTATAGCATTATCTAATTCAAATAGGAGTCACCATGCGAAGTTCAACATAAGATACTGTTTGAAAAGTCACATATTCGAAAAATTGTCAAAATGTCAAAAAGTAGCCTTCAAAGCTGAATAAGTTAGAATTTCAAGTCTGAAAAATTAGAAACTGAAACAGGTGCCATGCCCCTACAATAAAAAGTTTCGTAGCGTATTAGGTCGTTCATAAATTCATTAAAATCTGTTTGTTGGAACTTTTGCTTTGACTTCAAAGTATGAAAAACAGAAATTTCTTTAATATAAATCATTCCTGGTTCTAAGAATTGAATTATTTTGTATTTCCAGTTTTCAGAATTTTGCAATATCAAATAAGAAGCCAGTTTTACATTGTTCGATTAAAAATAGCAATCCCCCAAAACTAAAGAATAACAAACTGAAGCCACGTTAAATTTTCGTAAGGCTAAGAATGCTCAAAATACTGCATACTTTCAAATTGTGAATGGTTTGAACTAAACGATGAAAAATTTTAAAAATTACGAAGAAATATTTTTGAATTCATAGGCTCTCAAAACTGAAAAATTTGTAAACCTGTGTACTCGAGAATTAGGTTGATGCCTAGATAAGGGTTCCTGTCAAACAGACCCATGTTTTTAGCAAGCATTTATTTTAAAACCTGCAAAAATGAAACTTTTACGAAGTCTTCGACAGAAACATAATATTACATTTTGAATAGTTATATCCTTCAAATCTTCAATTAAAATTGTTTGAAGTTTAAAGAACATACATTCACAAACGCTTTCAATTTAGGTTTATTTACACATCAAAATTCGTAATCTTCCATTTGAAAATGTACATAGAAAAAAGAGTCTTTCATGAAGAATGTTGAGGATAAGGCCAATGTCAGTGGCCTCCAATGATGATATCACTAAATTCTAAATGCGACGCAATTTGAAAACGTATGTAAAACTCAATTCAAGGCACAATCACGTGCATAATAAACTTTAAGATAACAAGATAGAAGAGATAAGACTCTGAACCTATATAAAGTCATTTTTTCAAGAGCGAATTCTTCCTTCCTGATACCGGCATTTGAAGTAGACATAACTATAATTTTTTTTTATAGGATTTTAGAACATGCAGGATTTTAAAATGATCCAGCTACACTTGATAGCGACTATTCTTTTCAGCGTCATTTTACAAGCAAGTAAGTTAAATTTTGAAATGTATTTAAATACATTTTATAATTTTTTTATGAAGGAACACATAATTTTGATGTAATTTTTTCTCATTTGTGATGATGTGATTTCCTAGAAAGTAGTAATGTAAATAGACGCATATCAGAAAGATCGTATATTTTATCAATAAAAAATTAGCGCCATTATATTTCAAAAAATTATCAATATAATGAAAGTTACAATTAAGGTTATGACTTCTTGCAATGGAGCTTAAAAATTTCTGCTTGCTTTTTGCAGATGCATTCAGTTACAAAGATGCTAACAACTGGGGCGAAAAATATCCACAATGTAAAGGAAAACATCAATCTCCAATAAGTCTAGATTTTTACAATGGTATTTATCTAGTTATGGATGAAGAAATCTCACTTACAAACTTCAGGGAATTACCGAAAAAAATGACCATTGAAAATACTGGTCACACTGGTACTGAAAATCAATTATTTTCATGTATAAATTCAATTCTGCTGCATTTTATATTATATTCTCTTCTACTTTTCTTATAATACAGTGGAAGTAAAAGCTGATTGGTCTGGAAAACCTCCAAAGATTACTGGCGGAACTCTTAATGGAACTTACGTATTCGAAAAAGCTACTTTCCATTGGGCCCAAAAAGCGGTATGTCTTGCATAAGTTTTTGGTACTTTCGGAGATTATATGAAAAGAATTTCGCTAATTCTGCTAGTGTCCTTTTAGTACTTGAATTCGGAAAAAGGAACAAGTAGAATTGTTTATTAATGAAGCGCGGTATTTCGGTATTTTCAACTTAATTGACACAATGAGAATGCAATATTGAGAAAATTGTAAGAAGGTTACAAGGGAACACTAGAGTTATTTACACAACTTTTACTTTACTTATTCAAGATCAAAAATAATTTCGCAGAATTCTGATTTCATATAAAAAACAATCGACCAGAAATCTTCAATAATTGTTCAGTGTTCGGAGTTACAAAGAGAATACTCCCAATTAATGACTTTTGTAGGTGAAATAAAATCGTCATTTTTTTTATTCCACTCGCAAAATACTGAAATATTACTATTTCATCTGTCAGGAATTCGGATTATGAATTATTTACTAAAATCATCAGCAATTTAAATCCATTAAGTGATTAATGAAAACATCAGAGAAAATCATAATAATGATGATATTTTTTTTTCTGACCGCTCTCATAAAAAGTGGATTGTGGGACCAGCTGATAAACGTCCACTGCCTGGAGAGAGCACACAACCTAAGTAAGTAAAAAATGCTGTCTTGATATATTTTTATGCTCGCCAACACTGACAAAACGTTCAATAATAAATGTAATATATTAATTTTTTTCAGTACGGGGGATATGGAGATGCATACGTTTTTCTATAAAACAGATTTCAAATCGTTCAAGAACGCTCAATCAAGAAAGGGCGGTCTCGCAGTACTAAGAACGTTGCTCAAGGTGAGAAGTGCATATAATAATTAGTTAAAATACTTCCTTTCAATTTTATTTGTTTATTTCCACTCCCACTTTTATGAATTTCACGTTAACTGTTTTTGAACCCTTGTGTCAACACCCAAAAATACCACGTTCGTCAACACCCAGGGTACCTGGGTACCCACTCACTGAATTGCTTATGTTATTCTTTTTCAATAGAGCGCAAAACTCAGTATTCATTATTGTAATTATAATATTGAAAAACAATGAAAAATTCCAACTTTTATTTCAAAAACGTTCATTTATAATTATTTAATAATGTTTTTCATTAATTAAAGAAAAAAAATACCTGGTCATTGACATAAGCTTTAAACGTATATTTCTATGGGTGGGTACCTGTGTACCCGGATGTTGAAATCAAGAACCTGAAGTTCGAGCTTGATATTTTCACCTCTATAAGGCCTGCACAATTTTTTTCAGTATCCTATTCCATTGAAAAAAAGTTAAATCGCGACGATCTAGACGCTTAAGTGCGAATTCCGTAGGGAACGTGAAGCTACTGTCTCAGTGCTACCACGACCTAACTTTTCTGGAAAAAGTAACTTCTATATGATTTGATATGATTTTCAGGTTTTACTTCCAAAAAAACGTTCTTTTATTTATGAAGATTAGAAATTTTTACTATACCAATCATTTAGCGTTTAAGCATAGAAGATTCGTTTGTAATAGATGTCATTCGCACATATAAATCGATAATTATCTCATTTTGATATTCTGAATATTTTCATCCTAGGTTTTTAGGCTCCTGTAAGAATAAATTTAGTCTCTTGTACTTTTTTGTAAGAATTTTTCACCTGCAAATTTTGTTTCGCAAAATCCTATATTACTAACACATCGTTAAAATTTCAGAGTAAAGATGACATCAAAGAAAATTTGTTTGACACCCTGGAAAAAAATTTACATGAGGTGCAATCCCCAAATTCAACAGCAGAGATTCCCCCCAATCACTTATTATCAAGTATTCTAGGTGATATGGAGCCGCCTTTCACATTTTACGAAGGCTCCTTAGATTATCCACCTTGCTCGGAAACTGTGACTTGGTTCATAGATGATTCTGGTACCCCTATTACCAAGAATCTTGTAAGAATCTATTTTTCTTGAGTTGACGTAAGAAATTAAGATCGAAATTTTATGTACTACTATTATTTTGTATTTGAATTCTTTCAGGTAAACGAATTCAGGAAGATAAAGTTGGCCGAGGGAGACGTGTCGAATCTAAGGCCTATCCAGAAACTAAATAAACGTAAACCTCAGATCGTACTTAGTTTCGAACCTTATCAAAAAGATGGAAAGCACCCACCAAAAACAGTGAAATAAATTTCGTTAAACCTTATTTCAAGATGAGGTTCCATCTCGCTCGAAATTGAGGTACGAAACTACTGACTATTGTTTTTGCCGCAAAATTGTAAAAACAATCGACAGCAAATGACGTTTCGTACCCCGAATCCGAGAAAAACGATTTCTTGTGTGAATGGTACCATTCACACTACCAAGGTTAATGTTTGTTTCAGGGAAATTTATCCTGAAATTAGCGATAGTGTAGCACTTTATTTTTATTTTTTTTGTAATTGTCAGTTACCACCTGCGCTCGGGAAAGGTTTTCTGCAGTTTTCCTCACCCTAAGCTCAGCAAATGCGAGCGCCTGAAATGAAAATCCGGCTGCAGACGGTAGTGTGTAGATAATATGGTTATGGGTTTTTTATAATTAAATTTGTAATGAGAATGTTAATGTAAGTGATAAAAATAAATAAAGTCTTTGGTTGCATAAATAATTTTTTTCTTCGAGTTATTTCAAGTATGGACCCGCTAGTGCACGTCTTGGTATGAGTTACAAATCTTTCTTCACATCCGAAGCTTTGTGAGACGAAATCTATCTTTGTTTCCAAGCAGCTCATTTTGATAGTGGCAAATAGTTGTATTTTACCCATAGTAGTAGGACCTCAAAATATTCCCATTCCCATGGGTAAGAAAATTATGTTGAATTTTTTGTAGGTACAGTTTCTTGAGATGGATAATAACATGAAATTACACATTTAAAATAAATTGTGCTGAAAATTAATTTTCAACAAAATTAATTTGCAACAAAAAGAAAAACAAATTTTCAACGAAATGCTAAGTTCTCACACACAGAGAAGAATATTCAATCGTATTAGGTTTTATTGATTCATTTCGTATTGTAGCGGAGAAACGGAAAAAAAGAGAAAGAGGAAAAAGTGTTATCAAAACAGGGGAGTAAGAGAAATTTTCTGAAGAAGAAGAAGAAAGTAGAGTAGGGGGGAAATATTATGAAGTCTAAAATACAAATGTAATTCTCAAACTCATTAACTTATAATTCAACTGTACCGTTACTTCGTTAAAAGTTATCGTGAAAAAAGTTACTAAAGTTCTATAAATGTAAAAAAAGTCTGATTCTCAAATTATATTTCTTATTTTTTATTTTCATTAGGTTTCGAAATAAGCCACGAGAAACGTCAAATGATTCGCATAATATTTACAGGCCACTCATCATAAACTTGTGTGTTTCTATAAAAAAGCAATTTTTCTCAAAAACGGCTGATCATAACGCAAAAAAAAAAAAAATGCGGCTCATTGAAATAAGAACCTAATGTTGATATTTTTAAATGTAATTATTCGTGTTCAAAGAGACATGCCAACAAAGATGTTATACAATCTTCGATCAAAGACAACAAAAATAACGAAAAAAAAAAAATATATTCAAAAGTATTTTAGGATGACTATTAAACTCTACGTAAATAGTTGTTGGACATTTTCCGGGGTTTTCCTCATTTGCAAAAATGTTTTCCGGTCATCTCTTCCAATTTAAACTATAAAAATTTAACTAATTTCTAACTTTCAGTTTAATTGAAATGTCAAATACCCTGAGTGTAAATGACGCAGCCCGAAGGTAATATTGTGTAACTTGTGAACGGGCTATGTCACCTCAAAATGAAAGAACCGAATTATTTACACACTTAAACTTCTACACTTTCGTTTATACACGTTAGATATGCTTCCATAGAAAAATAATGAAATTAGAATAAACACAACAGCATATATGACATATAACTCCTCTGATTTCGAAACATCTAAACTCAAAATTAAAACATTTCAAATTTGTATATTCTAAACACAAAATTATAATGTGCAATTTGTCACAGATGAGCTTTATCTAATTACAATACAATTCATCCTTCAGAATATGAATAGGATTATTCTTTAATGAAGTCTTCCATAGTCAAATATGTTTATAGAACTCACATCTACAAGTAACAAATTCGAAATTTCTTAATTTTGAACGTCTAAAATTTTGACACATGTAATTTGAAAAAATAAAATTGTTAAATTTTTGAAGGGGAATCGTTTCATTTCTAATTTAAAATACAAAAATTTAATTGATTACTCATTTTCAAATTTATATAAAAAATGAGAAGCCTTGCTGTATACATGACGCAGTTCGATGGTAATATTGTGAAACTCGGGAATAAGTTACGTCACCTGAAGATGAAAAAAATAAAATTATTGACAGACTCAATCTATTTCACCTCAATTTATTTACGTTGGAAATATTTTCACAGAAACACTACAAAATTCGATAAAACGCAATATCTAACCTCATACAGAAATCTTATAATTTCGAATCATCTAAACTGAAAATTTTAATATTTGAAATTCGAAATAGCAGAAAAGCTTTATGTAATTTGAATAAGTTTCATCTTGCGGGCTTTGAAATAAGATACTGTTTTAAAATCACATTCAAAGTTATGAAAATTTCAAGGAAGTAGCCTTCAAAAATAGATGAGATAGAATTTAAAGCATAAAAACAATAAAAAAATTGGACAAGTCAGGCTGTGACAAATAATGGAACTTATATCCTTGTGAAATTCCTAATCTTAGCGCTTATACACTTTTGCCAAGAATTCGCCTGAAGAAAAGTGATGCCAAAGGCCGGACATATAAACGGATCGACAATATACCCAACTACAATCTTAAGTAATTTAACTTTGGAAAACAGAAATTCCTTTAATTTAAAATGTTCCCTGTACTGAAAATGGTATAATTCAGAATTTCAAGTTTTTAGAATTCGACAAATATTAAATCAGAAAGTCAGCTTCACATTGTGCAATTTGGAATCGAAAACATTCAAAACTGAAGAATAGTAAACTTGTAGCACGTAAAAATTCAAGAATTCGGAAAGTACTAAAAATACTGCACACTTGAAAATTAAAAATAGTTTGAATCGAACGATACTAAATTAATAGAATTCTTGACCTTCAAGTTGGAATCCTAGAAGAAACATAAAAATAATTCTCAGTTTTATTAGACTCGAAAAAATCATATTATTAGAGCTTCGTGTTTGCTGATTAAAAAAAGGATAGTCACGGCATGAATTTCGAAAAAGTGGAAGGGAAATTGAACAAGTTGCATAATGATAAGTTTGTGAGTTAAATTTTTAATTCATTATTCTGAGGGCTACCCTGCCTAATTTACCTGGAAAAAGTGACATATTCAAACCCTTATCAAATCCCTTACTTGTGAATCCTCGGATATCTTATAATATCATTCGGAATCTTTAAATATCTCAAAACTTTATAAGTCCTGCAAAATTCTTCAATATCTTTTGAAATTCTGAGAAATTGTTCAAAACAGCATGAACATTTTTTCAAATTGAGTTCAATCATTAAAAGCCTTTGAAATCCAGTGGAATTTTTTCAATCTCTTGGAAATGCCTGCGAAGCTGGTAAAATACTCTACATTAGTTCAAATATTTCGAAATGCCTTCAAATTATTCAAATACATTAAACTTTCATTCCGCTGGTGAAATAATAAAATATTACTCTTTTATCAGTCAGAAATTTGCATTATAAATTATCTACTAAAATTATCAGTAATTCAAATCCATTAAGTAATTAATGGAACTATTATAGAAGATCGTAATAATGATAATATTTTTTCATCTTACTGTACTTTTACAAAGTTTATTGTGGGACCAGTTGAGCGTGATCCTGTGTTTCCAAACCTACTACCTCCGTAAGTCAAAAAGGCTCTCTTGATATTTTTGTATGATCGCTAGCATTGACAAAACATTCAACATCAAATTTAATATATATTGATTTTTGTTTAGTACCGGAGATATGGAGATGCATATGTTCTTCTACAAAACAGATTTAAAATCATTTGAGAAAGCTCAATCACAAAAGGGCGGTCTCGCAGTACTTAGCTTGTTGCTCAAGGTAAGAAGAGCTTATCAATTAGTTGAAATACTTTCTTTTAATTTCATTCATTTATTTGTACTGTAACTTTTATAAATTTCACGTTAGCTGTTATGTGTTGTTGTGACGATTAAATTAGAAAAAAGACTACTGACTCAGGGCTAACACAGCCTAATTTTTCTGGAAAAAGTAACCTATATAATCTGAGCGGTTTAACAAAAGTTACTAATTTCTTATACAAAATAGGAGAAGAAGTGACTAATGGGCTTTATTAAGGCGAGTAATGTTTTGCTGAATTTAAAAGAATTCAAAAGTATTGAATCCATGTGACTTTAAAACAATTCAATTTGAATCTAAAAGGATTAGAGTGAATAGGAAAACAATTTTTTCATTGATTCAAGTAGAATTGAAGTTTTGAAGGAATTTAAGGGAAATGAGAACAATTCAATAAAACTCACAAAAAATTCAAGCTGAATTTAAAAACAAAAAACTTTAGTGAATTGAGAACAGTTAAAGAATATTTAAAAAATTATTGAATTTAGTAGAATTGCAAAGAGTTATGTAAATTCAAGAGTATTCAAAAGAATTAAACACAAAAATTGGCAAAATCTTCTGAAATGCTTCGACAGTTTTTAGAACTCTGAATTTATTTTTTTGGGAATTTCAAAAAATACCCTAAAATATTAAAAATTCTTTGCAAACTCTCAAAACTATTAAAATTAATAGAAAATTCTTTGAAATCTTATGAAAAATGTAATATCTCTGAAATTCTTTGAAATATTTTGTAATACCTTGAAATACTGGGAATCCTGAAAATTTGAAAAATTTTGTAATTTTGTATTAATCATTTTTTTTGACTCTGTTGCTGAGAACTGAGAACGGTGTTTTTTGTCTATTATTTGGATTAACTTTGTAATTTTTTGCAAATCATTGTATTCTTTGGTAGTGATTATTTTCTCCCAGAATTTACAAACGAGTACAGCTACAAGAATTCATAACTACAAGAGTCTATATGAATTTGCAGGTTTTATATCCAAAAAGTTGTTCTTTTTCAAAATAAGATAAAAAGTGTTCAGAACACCAATCTTTCAGTATTAAAATAAATAACCTTTTTTGGTAATAGATGTCATTCACACATCTTAATTGAGAATTATCTCATTGCAATGTTCTGAATATTTGCATCCTAGGTCGAAAAAGAACATTTTTTTTGGTACAAAACCTATAAATTCCAGTATATTCTTTTACTTTTGCTGTTTTAAACATTCTTTTAAAATGGTAAAATTATAATAGAATATAACAAGATACCAAAAAAATACAAAATTCGAATAATAAGTCAAAGTTGTACTTTTGTGTAATTGTTGCTGGCATGCACTTCATTTGTTTTAAGGCTCCTATAAAAATTATTTTAATTTTTTGTACTTTTTTGTAAGAATTTTTTACCAGGGTTTGTCTGTGTGCAATATCATCATTATTGATACAATATATATTACTATATTATTAACACATCCTTAAAATTTCAGAGTGAGCATGGCAAGAATGAAAACCGGTTCGACAACCTCGAAAAAAATTTACATAAGGTGCAATCCCCAAATTCAACGACAACGATAGACCCGTTTCGCTTACCAAGTTACGAAGGAGAATCAGCGCCACAATTTACATTTTACGAAGGCTCCTTAGATTATCCACCATGTTCGGAAACAGTGACTTGGTTCATAGATGATTCTGAGACCCCTATTACTAAGAAACTTGTAAGAATCTATATTGCTTGAAATTACGTACGAAAATAAGTTTGAAATTTTATTTACTACTATAATTTTCTATTTGAATTTTCTCAGCTAAAGAAATTCAGGAAAATAAAATTGGCCGAGGGAGACGTGTCGAATCTTAGGCCTGCCCAGGAACTAAATGAACGTGAAATTCAGCTCGTAAATGGTTTCATACGTTCTGAAAAAGATGATAAGTACCGAGCAAAAAAATTGAAATAAATTTTGTTGAACCTAATTTCAAGATGGGTTCCATCTCGGTCAGAGTTGGGGTACGAAACTACTGTCCACTGTTTTTGCTGCAAAATTGTATCCTGAAATTAGCAATAGCTTAGCACTAAGTTTTTTCTGTGTAATTGTTAATAGCCAGCTGCGCTCGGGAAAGGTTTTCTGCAGTTTTCCTTACCCTAAGCTGAACAAATGCGAGCGCCAGTAATGAAAATCCGGCTGCAGACGGAAGTGGGAAGATAATATGGTTATGGGTTTTTTCGAATGTAAATTTGTAACAAGAATGTTAATATGTGTGATAAAATAAAACAAAATCTTTGGCTGCATCGATAATTGTTTTCTTCGAGTTATTTTAAGTTTATACCCGCTAGTGCACCTCTTGGTATGAGTTATATATTTAGTTATAAAAACTCATATCCAACAACAAAAAAAAAAAGAATTGTCAACAAAATATTTGAGTTTTATACCAGAGAGTTGAATTTTTAACTAAAGTGATGAATCTTCAACAAAAAAACGGATTTTCAACAGAGTAGTTCAACTTTCAATCCGGTAATTGAATGTTCAATTCAGAAATATGAATAAATATAATAATATATAATACACATATTTAAATCTAACAATAAATAAGATTTTTCAAAAAAATGGTCAAATTTACAACCAAAGATATAAACTTTCAACTAAAACGTTAAATCTTAAAATAAGAAATTTCTAACAGAAAATTTCAACGTTCAACTACATAGTTGAATTTTTAACCAAAACCATGAATTTTCAACTAAGAAGATTAATTTTCGAAAGATCAAATTTTCAATAAAATATATGGGTTTTCAATCAATATAATTAAATTTTCCACTTTAAACCCAAATTTCCAACCAAGTATAAATGTTCAACCAAAAATGGAAATGTTAAATTTTCATTCACTAAAATTAATTTTCAACAAAAAAGGACACAAACTTTAACGGCATGCTTAAGTTCTCAACCGCAGAGATGAATAGTAGAATTTTCTACCAAACGAGATGATTTCGATATTATTGTCATGGATTTTAATTTATGACGTTATCTGGAGATATTAATCATATCATCATAATAATAAAGCTTTTTATTGGCTGATGAGTAGGAAATAAGTTTTTTCTGATATAACCACCCTGTTTTGTTCAAGTATGAAATTGAAGTAAAAATTGTGAATATTTGTACAACTCAGAGTCAGATTGTTTTCCTTGCACGAAATCTCTGACTTGATTAATATGATAATGTATTCTGTATGTCAGAAACCATGGTTAAAACCTATATGCTTTGAAATTATTCGTGAAAATAAGTTTTTTTTTATCATTCACTATGATCTGTTTTGTATCATTTTCCATTATTATTTTTTCTTCATAATATTGATGCTAGATCTTTCTAAGTGTTGAACAATCGTCAATCTAAGATAAGGAAAAGAACGAAGAAAACAAATGTATTCAAAAATATTTTAGGATGACCGTTAAACTCTACGTAAAGAGACTGTAAACAAAAAATACAGAAAATATATAATGTAATCTTTACATCGATTTCAGAGTAATCTTTACCTGCAACAAAAATTGACTTCACGGGACGAAGTTTATCCACCACATGGGAAATGGTTACCATGTCAACTCTATTAAATCTTGTTTTGTTTCGATGCGAAAAAGTTAAACTTCATTTACTTAAGAATTACCCGCAACAAAAATTCACTTTCGTTTTTTCTGCGAAGTACAAGTTTTATAAGTACGAATTTTATATCTGGATAAGAAATCCCAGATCGAGGTACGGAAATAAATTTAATATACACTTGATATAATAGTGTTGAACATTATGTAGAAAAGTTTACATTTTTGAACAAATCGAGTGAAAAGCACGAGATTCACAATCACCAAAGTACAGTTGTCGATGCTTTGATCTTTAATTTTAAAATGCATGTCCATAAATGTGGGGTAACTCCATTCATGAAATGATGATAGAATATTACTCTTTTATAATTAAAAAAATTAGTTATTAAATCAATTAGTACAATTTTCAGTAATAAAAATTTAGTGAGTTATTAATGGAACCCTCTCTGAAGATCATAATAATTATTAGAATATTTCTTTCAAGCGCATGAATGAAAAGTGGACTGAGGGGGTTGATTATAGTGATGATCTTTCTTCAAATCCAGCAATTTAATAAGTTGAGAGAGCTCTTTCGATATTTTAATTGTCGCTAACACTGACAAACGTTCAATAATAAATTTAATATATATTTATTTTTTTCAGTAGGATAGATGTGGACTGTGGAAATGCATATGTTTATTTCAAAGAACAGATTGGAAATCATTTGAGAAAGATCAATCGCAGAATAATCGTCTTGCAGCATTCAAAATGTGGCTCCAGATAATAAGTGCACATTTAAGAAATTTTTTTTTCATACCATTAAGCCATTTCCCTTTCGGGGTAGGCGTGACACTACCTGATTCGGGTAGTGTTTCTAGGTGGATTATTTATTACTAGTACTACTAGTGTGGGCTCACCAGACCCAGGACGGGCCAACAGCACGCAGTATTCCCTAACGTTCACCCATCCAAGTACTAACCGCGCCCAACACTGCTTAACTTCAGTGATCACACGAGAACTGGTGTTTTCAGCGTGGTATCGCCGTTAATTAATTAATTAATTAATTTAAACGTTAATTAGTTTAAATACTTTTTTCCAATACGTGGTAATTTGTTACCTGTACGAAATTGTACACAACTAGTATATTTAAAAGAACTCAAAATGAGAAAATAAGGGGACAATTATGTAACATTTTTACATTGATTTCCACTTTCACTTTTACGAATTTCACGTTGGTTGTTTCTTTTAGACTGTTGTAACGATTCAATAAAAAGTAAAAAAGACTACGAACGTGAATTTCAAAATAAGATTATGCTAAATTTGAAAGATTTCAAAAAAATTGGATTCATAAGACTCAAAAATAATTTAATTTAAATTCGGAAGAATTGAAACTGGTTTAACGAGATAAAAAAAGTTCATTGAGTTATGAAAACTCCCAGAAAGAAGCAGTAGGAAAAACTCGAAGTTCAGAAAAATTGACAAAATCTTTTACAATTTCAAGAAATTTTTCATAGCTTTCAGAAATTTCTTAGAATTTCAAAAAATATTCTAAAATACTTCAAATCTTTTCAAATACATTGAAATTATTGAAATCAATTAAAAATTCCTTGAAATCATATCAAAAATTTGAAATCTGCTAAAAGCACTTTCATTTCACATAAATTATTGTAGATAATTAAAACTCTGTACTACATAATACAAGATTTCGCAAAATTTGACATTTCATAATGTGCATATAAATATACAGTAAGAACATGATTATATGTTACTAAATGATTACTTTTTTAAAAATTTATAATATCACCAAACGAGAATGACTTTCGTTTTTTTTCAAATTCAAAACCATACAAAATTGAATAAATCTCGTTTAGAAGCTACCAATTTTAGAAAATTTGACATAAGAATGAAAAAAAAACTCTTTCAATTTAATTAGAAATGTACAATATTAAATCAGGAACAAAATGGGCCACATTCACGTTGTGAAATTCTAAATTCAAAACCTGAAAATAAAACAAGAATCCAACGATCAAATTTGGGCAACCAATACAAAATGCTTCTATTGCAATTCCTAAGAACAACAATTTTTTTTTTCTTTGGACAAAAATGAAAGAAAGGACAGGAAAATAAGAAGGCAACCAACCAAATCCATTATTATAAATGCTTCCATATTGTGATATGATAATAATATAAATAAAAAAGACAGAAGAAATAAAAAGAGAAGGAAAGGTATTTGGCTCGTTGCCTTCTCATTTTTCTTTCCTCTTTTTTATTTTTGTCCGGAAAAAAAAATTTTTTTTGGCAGATGTAAGAGAAGCATTTTTGGTGGTTGTCAAATTTAAAATCTTTAAATTTCAGAAATATTTTAACAGAAACACTACAAAAGTTGATAAAACACAACAGCACAAAAATTTTAAAAATGTCAAAGAAGGAGCCAAAACCAAATAAGACGAATTTTCTAACGAATAGTTCAAGTTCCTACTAAATAGTTACATTTCTGATCCCTTGAAAATTTCTTGCTATTTTTTATAAATACGCTAAGATATTTCAAAACCTCGAAAATCCCCTGTGACATAACAAAACTCTTGAAAATTCCTTAGAAGTTTCAAGAATACGCATAATTCTTTAACATCCTTTAAAATCACGTGAAATCATTAAAATATTGAAAGATCCTAAAAATTACAAGAATTTTTAAAAATTCGCTAAAATATTTGTAATTGTTTGAAATTCCTTTAAATTACTGAAATCTATTGAAAATTCTTTGAAGTCTTCCGAAATACCATTAATTGTTTCAAAACAATTCATGAAAGACCTAGACTCAATGATTGTGAACCCATGGATTAGTCTATTGCAAAAAAGTGACTAAATTCATATTTGTATTTTAAAAAGTGAGTATCATGACTTCATCTTAGAAAAGCGTGAAAGGTTTTCTGCAGTTTTCTGCTCCCATGGCCAAAAGTCCAAGCAAATGCGAGTGCTTCTAATGAAAATCCATCTGCAGAAGATAGGCTTACATATTAAGGAGATGCAGTTTTATATGAAAAATGAATGTACGTTTGAGTGATAAAATACAAAAGGTCTTTGCGTTTCAGCCACCATTTTTTTTCTCTGAGCTATTCCAATTATTCCCTGCTATTGTGCATCCAGGTAGGAGTTTTTCTGGTTAAATTTTTTTCCTCATAGGTTGAAAACTTGACTCTTTGTCAGAAAATTCGTGCATTCCGTTGATATTTCATCTTTCGTTAGAAGAATTATCTTCTTGGTACAAATATAATCTTTTTCGGTTGGAAATTCCACAATTTCGTTAAAAAGTTGTATTTTTAGTTGAATTCAACGGGTAGAGAATTCGTTTCTTTGTTGTTCAAAATTAGATTTTTAAACTGAGAATACAACAATTCTATTTTTTGTTGAAAATTCATCTTCTCTGGTTACAAATTCAACAATTTCGTTGGTTTGAATGCCAACTATTTTCTAAAGCATTCAAATTCTTACTTTGAAAATTTATCTAATTTATGAACATTCCAAGCCTTGTACTCCTCAACTCCTGAAAAGTGTTTTTATGTCTAAAAAATCATTCTTGTGACTAACCAAAGTTGTATCTGAAATTGTTGGATATTGACGACACCGAAGAAAAGATATAAATAACTTTTTACAGACCAGACCTCAAATTTCACAGAAATCTTCTTAAGTAGTTGAGAATTTGTTTTTTCAGATTAATGAACCAACAAAGAACTTACCAAGTAAGCAGGTTTTCCAAGATCCACAGTCTGAATAGCAGGTTGAACGTGAACGCTTAAGGGTGCAGAAACTGTTAACTTGACTTCCATTGTTTCACTACCTTCAGAGTTACTAGCAGTGCACATATAGGAACCAGCGTCGTCTTCTTGGACATTTTGAATTATTAAAGAACCATCCCTGACCAAAAAATGCCCGGAAGATTCTTCGATCGGCTCATCCCTTTGATGTCGATTATAATACCATCTGAAATCAAAAAACCCTAATTATAGAAACTTAAACAAATTTTAACAAATAGTGTCGTATTTTTTCATTTATAACGATTTCTATATTTTTCTCTTAAGCCCACATTGCTTTGCAGTACGAGTTTATTTACCAGCTGATCCAATATTTGAATTCCACGTTTGTATTCATTTATCTAGGGAACGGGCTTTAACAGCAAACTCTGAGTAGCTTTATGCAATATTCATCGCAATATAATGATCAATATGTTCTAGCAGAAACAGCCCACTAATAAACTGTTCCTCCTTTTGATTACCTAATTATTAAACTAAAATATATACGCTTGAGTTTGAAATATTGAAAAGTATAATTATTAATCATCAAGAAACATTTTTAATATTCAAAATACAGCAATACTCTAGGCATTATATTTGTTCGCGTCTTTAAGATGAATCTATCGACATATTGTAGAACCATCTATATCCTACGAGGACCAATTTATGAAGTATCAAAGAAATGGTTTATTCTCTTCATATGAAAAAATTGGTTTATTATTTGAAATACAACAATACGATATGTAGTATGTTTGTTTTCGTTTTCGAGATGAATCGATCGACCTTTGTTGAACATTTAGGACCCACCAATGCCGATTTATGAAGTTTAAAAAAAATGGTTTATTCTGTTAATGTGAGGAAAATTTGTTTAATATTCAAAACACAACACTATATGTAGTATATTTGTTTGCGTCTTCGAGATAAATCGATTGCCCTATTCTTCAACCTTTAGGACCTACCAGTACTGATTTATGCAGTCTCAAAAAATGGCTCTTCCTGTTTATATGAGAAAAACTCTTTTAATATTCAGAACACAACTAATTTATTTGTTCGCATCTTCGAGACGCATCGATCGTCCTATTGCTGAACCTTTTAGGACCCGGCAGTACCGATTCATGAAGTTTCAAAAAAAGTGTATTCTGTTTATGTGGGAAAAACTTTTTTCATATTAGGTATGAGTTCTGTATCTCACATGTTTGGTCGCGTCTTAGAGACACGTCGAGTGACCTATTGCCGAACCTTCCATGAACTCTTGAGATCCAGCAATACCGATTTTTTATTTCAAAAACTATATTGCTTATCTTGTTGAGATTAAAGACACTTTTTTAATATTGGCAATACAAGAGTAATGCACATGATATATTTGTTCGCGTCTTCGAGACGCATCGATTGCCCAACTGAAGAACCTTTTATAACCTGTCATAACCTACCAATATCATTTGAAAATTTTTCAACAAAATTATTTACCTTGCTTATAAGAGGTTTTTTATAATGATCCATTTTAAAGAGTTCACCGTTAAAAATTCACCAGTTTGCTTAATTTTGGATATTTATAGATTGAAAAAACGGACATTTGAAAATTTCTTCAAAATAGACAGATTTCGAAGATCTGTGATTGAAAACACTTCAATTTTAAAGCTGTATGAATACAAATGCTTCAATTTCGAAGTTTTTCATGATTTTGAAAATCAAAAGTCGAGTTTCCAATTGTAGATTTTCCAAGCTAAAGAAACTTTAAATGTGAATCTTCAAAATTACAGAATTTTTATTTTTAAAACTCAAAATTTGCATAGTTTTTAATTGTAAATTTTCACACTTAAAAATTCTCAATTTTAGAGGTTGACAATTTGGAGATATACAATTTTATTGAGCTACAATTAAAAACTGTTTACTTTAAAAGTTTAAGGAATGAACATTCTTGAATATAATGATTTTGAAGATCAAAATTCGAGTTATCACTTTCAGATCATTCATGTTGAAGAAATTTCGAACGAAAATCATCAAAATTACAGAATTTTTATTTTCAAAACTTACAACTTGCATTATTTTGAATTTTAAATTTTTAAACTTGAAAACTCTGCGATTTTCAAGATTTGAAATTCAATGTTCTGCAATTTTAAAGAGGTAAAATTCAGAATTCCTAGATTTCAATTTTGAAGATTTAAAATTGAAAACTCTTTTATTTTGAAGATGTGTAAATGAAAATTCTTCAATTTTGATGATTTTGGAAATTGAAAATCAAGTTTTTAATTCTATACCTTCTAAATTTGAGTGAGTTTGAACATAAATCATTGAAATTACAGAATTTTTAATTGTAATATCTAAAACTCGCATAATTTTCAAATGAAAATTTTTACGCAAAAAAACTTTGCAATTTTGAAGATTTTCAATTTAAAGTTCAAAAAGTTTGAAAAGTTTGAAAAATCAAGTTTTTGATTATAAATCTTGCAAAACGAAGAAACTGTCAATATAAATCATCAAAATTACAGAATTTTCAATTGTGAGACTGAAAACTTTCATCATTTTTTTTGATATTCAAACTTAAGAACTCTTCAATTTTGAAGATGTTTATTTGGAATTTTCTCAATTTTAAAGAGTTATAATTGAAAACTTTGGAATTTTGAATATATATGAATACAAATTCTTAAATTTGTATGATTTTAAAGATCAAAAATCAAGTTTTCTGTTCCAAGTGTTCAAATTAAAGAAATTTCGAATGCATATCATGAATTATGAAATATTTTCTTTTGACTATGAATCTTTGAATAAGTAAATCATAAGATTACAGATTTTTTAATTGTAGAACTTAAAACTTTCATAATTTTTCAAAATTAAAAACTCTTCAGTTCAAAAGCGTTTCAATAAAAATCTGTACAATATTTTGAAAAGATAGAACTAAAAATTTCCTAATTTTTGAAAATATAGAATTGTAAATTATTTAATTACAGAGATTTATATTTTGAAAGCATTCAATCTCAATGTTTTTTTCAGAAGTGATTTATTGTGAAGATTTACAATCGAAAATTCTTCGATTTTAACGATTTGCAATTGTTTTTTTTTTAAATCTATTTTTTAATTATCTTAGTTCATAAATTCCGATGATTTCAAAAGAAAAAGTTAAGTTTTCGTTTCTGAATCTTTCAGATTGAATAAATATTGAGTCTTAATCTAAAAATTGAAAATTCATCAGTTTTGAATATTTTCCATTTGAAATTCTATAATTATGAAGCGTTGAAACTGAAAATTCTTGAATTTTGGAAATTTAGAATTTCAAATTATTAAATTATTAAGATTTATTATTTGAAGATTTGTAACTTTGAACTCTTTTTTTGAAATAGTCCAATTTTTAAGATTTGAAATTGAAAACTCTTCACTCTTGAAGAGTGACAATCAAAAATTCCTGAATTTCGAGAATGTAGAATTACAAATTATTAAATTATTAAAATTTATATTTCGAAGGTTTGTAATTTTGAACCATTTTTTTTAGTAGTCCAATTTTAAAGATTGAAAATTTAAAACTCAGTCTTGAAGAATAATTGAGAATTCTTGAATTACGAAAATATGTAATTGCAAATTTTTCTATTTTTAAGATTTATATTCTAAAGGCATATCATTGGGAAAATTTCTTCGGAAATGTTCTATTATGAAGATTTATGATTTCAAGTCCGTTAATATTTACGATTTGCAATTTTAAATTCTTCAATTTTAAAGATGATGGAAGAAAAATTTCCAAATCTATATAGATATTGATTAATAGCTTCGAATTGTGAGAAAGCTTTAATTTTTTGATTCTGTTTACCGACCCATTTCGATACAGATCTGTAATTTTGCTTCAATATATCTAGAATGATTTGATTTTTTTGGGTAAAAATATCAAATGATATCCTATCTTAACTTAAAAAAAAAAGTTATAACATGTAACAAATGTCATATTTCTGTCTCTAATGACTGCCTAAAAATATAACCAATTATAATTAATTATAATCTAGAAAATTATCCTGAGTTATGTTTTGCTTATATTTATTAATTTTGCCAGTCTAACAAAAACAATTTTTTGAAATTATTTTCGTTAAAATGAAGATACATATTTACTAAAAGCACATCTAAAATATTCAAGGAAGAAAGTGTGAGGACTTAGCATATTATTAAGCTCCCATTTTTTCAAATTTACTTGTAGCTGCAAACTCCAGACGGAAAATATGTTCAAGTTAATACAAAATTTCCAGCAGCGCGAAAGAGCATTTAGGACGCATTTCTCCTGGGTAAAAAAAAGCAGAGAAGAAAGCTTTAATTGCCAGGACTGCAAAGAATTTCACTCAGAATACTAGGAAAATCCCGCAGTAAAGGAAAATGTACGAACCCTGAGTGGTTCGTTAAACATAACGTGACCCAGCTTGAATACTGAAGGCTTAGCGACTACTCTGACTTGCTCAAAAAGTAATATTATTCTTGATGGTGCTTATTAATTCACTGCCGGAACACACC
>CAKNXH010063466.1:62795-114269 GCA_932178445.1 Andricus quercusramuli | reverse complement strand
CAATTGGAATGCATGATATTGCGCATAATATTATTCTTGATGGTGTTTATTAATTCATTGCCGGAAAACACCGTTAAGTGTGATACTAAATTGCAAACGGAGAATAAATTTTGAAGTAGGGGAAAGCACCTTACAGTAGATGGGAATAAATTCAGCAGCATTTAACAGCATTTAACTTTAAATCGGTACCCTCGAAACGCAAACAGGGCCGCCTGCACCGTTTCCAATTGGAATGCATAATATTGCGCAATATACTGGACTAAGCACTCGCGCACTGCGGCCCTTTCGAGACGAGAGTCGCAACCGTCTCTCGCCTCGACCGCTGATAAGCTGCGTGCGCCAGCAGTTCTAATACTTACAAAACGGGACAGGTTTTATAATTCTCAAAGAGAGTTTTTGTAATTTGCAGAGAAAAGATAAAAAAGATGACTTTTTACCAAAATAGTAGAACTTTCAAAGAACAAATTTATTTTATACTCAACAGTAGAATTTATAAACCAATAGTTTACCTTTCGAGCAGCAGAGAGAAATTTTCAACGAAAAATGTAATATTTGATATTTCAAACAAAAAGAAAGTTCAATTTTTGATAAAAAACAGTCTATTTCAACCAAGAAATATGGATTTTCAACGAATCTTTAAGCCAAGAAGACGAATTTTCTACAAAGCTATTGAATTATTTACCCAAAAAAAAAAAAGAAATTTCTAACAAAATACTTTAACTTGCAACCAAGTAATTGATTTCTCAATCAAGAAGACTAATTTCAAGAATTTTGAGGTTCCCGAAAAGTTTATTTCATTGTTTAAATTTTTTTTTCTTCAAATTATAAAATTCAAGTTTTTAGTTAAAATTCATCTTTTTTAGCTAAAAATTCAAGTTGATGCAAATTCGTCATTTTTTTTTGCTGTTAAGAGGGAAATTCTTCATATTTTGTTAAAAATTGATATCTTCTGGTTGAAGATTCTTCCTTTTTAAAATTTGGTCGTAAATCAACTTTTATGTTAAAAACTTATATTTTTGGGTTGAAAATTCAACTGTTTTTTAGAAAAATCGTCTTTTTGGCTTAAGAATTCAATAATTTGGTAGAAAATTCAGCTATTTGGTTAAAAATTAAACTATTCATTTAAAAATGTAACTATCTTTCTGAAAATTCGTCTTTCTCGTGAAAAATTCATATTCATGGTTGAAACTTCACTCTTGTTGGTCGTAAATTAACTTTGTTGTTAAAAATCTTTAAAATTTATATTTTCGGGTTGAAAATGAACTTTTTTGTTGTAAATTAATATTTTTGGTTGAGACTCACACTAATTTAATATAGAGTTAAAATATTTAGTTGAAAATGATACTATTTACATGAAAAATTACCTAGACTCTTAAAATCCGTTTCTTTTATTTTGGTCATCAATCATTTTTTTATCTTAAAATGTAGCCATTTCATTTTTCGTTAAAAATTTTTTCTATAGGAGTTGGAAATTCACCTATTTGCTGAAAAATGTATCTATTCGGGTAGAAAATTAATTTTTGTTTGTTGAAAATTCATGATTTTGATTGAGGAATCAACGATTTTGTTAAAATTTTGTACATTTTTGTTGAATTTAACTGGCTAAAATCTTATTTGTTGTGTGAAGTTAGATTCTTAAACGGAAAATTTTACGATTACAGTTTTTATTAATAACTTACCTTTCTTAGTTTAAAATGCAACTATTTGGTGAAAAATTGGTCTTGTTGCATCCAAAACTCATATTTTATGGTAGAAAAGTATCTTTCTTCGTTGTAGATTCAGCTCTTTCGTAAAAATTAAACTATTTAGTTGACAGAATTATTAATTTTTTGAGAGTTAAACTATTTTGTTAGTCATCTTATTTGTTCTTAAACTCAACTGTTTTTTTTTTTTTTTTTTCGAAAATTCGTTCTTTTGAATTGAAAATTCAAATATTCAGTCTTAAATTAATTTTTGTGTTGAAGATTCATATATTCCTGATGAAAATTCAACAGTCTTGTAGAAAAATCGTAAATTTAGCTTTAAAATTCATCTGTTGCTTTGCTAAAAATGAACTTTTTTGTCGAGTAATCGAGTTGAAAATTCAACTCTCTTCTAAAAAATCCGTCTTTTGGCTTGAGGATTTGAGGATTTGGTTTAAAATGCAAAAACTTATCGACACGGATTTCAATTTCATTTTTTGATCAGAGAAGTGTCACGTATTAAAAAACCTTTGCTCCCCCCCCCCCCCTCCTATGTGAGACTTTTTGACTTTACGACAAACCCTCTCACTCCTTTTGTGTTTCACGTAATATCCCGTGTATACATTTTGCTATGGCCCTGACCGGGCCCAGACCAGGCCCAATGTGGCCCAGGTCTGGAAAACGGACCTGGGCATGATCGCTGATAAAACACACAGCCCCAGTCCTTGGCGGTAATTTTAAAAACAATTCCAATTTTGAGTCGAAACGGGTAATTCGCAAAAAGAATTAAAATTCTGAATTGGAAGAGGGAATTTTTAAAAATAATTCTAATTTTTATTGGGCTTCTGAGCTGAAACGGAATTTTCAAATTTGAATAAATTCTTAGTTGGAATAGCGAGTTTTCGAATTTCAACCAATTCTGAGCTATAATGAGGTATTTTCAAAAAGAATTAGAATTGTGGACTGTACCAGGGAATTTTTCAAAAGAAGTCTAATTCTGTCTTGAAACAGAATTTTCAAATTTAAACAAATATCCAGTTGGAACAGGAAATATTCAAATTCTAATAAATTTTGAGCTGGAATTGGAAATTTTCGAAAAGAATTGAAAGTGTGCATTGGAACAGGGAATAGTATCAACAGAAACTTGATTGTTAGTTGAAACGGGTTATTTTTGAAGAGAATTAAAATTCTGGATTGGAACAGGGAATTTTTTTATTTTAACAGCAACTGACCTAGAACGGGAACTTTTGAAAAGTATTCTAATTCTGGTTTGGAGGCGGGAATTGCTCAAAAGAAATTTTATTCTAAGTTGAAACGGGGTATTTACGAAAAGTATTGAAATTTCAAGTTTCTGCAAAATTCCAGTTAGAACTCTTTAAAGCATGTAACCAATAAAATCTTTTGAAAACTGTAAGCTTAAAATTTTTATGCTAGAATTGAAAAAAAATTTTACTGCGCTTCAAATTCCCGAAATCATCGAAATAACAATTTAATGCATAGAAAATATCTGAATTATTGCTACAAAACTGAAGCTACAATATAAGAATGACTTAACTATGGCCAATTTTCTTTACAAATAATAAATTCAACTCTAAATTTAGCTCTCAAATCGTCGGTGACATTAAAATGAGGATGAAATATAATTTTGAGGTTATCTCGAAGAAAACTGAATTTCTGATACTTGCAATCCCGAATATTTATAAGGTAACAATTATGGCACGTGAACTAAAGCAAAACAATTTCCGAAATGGTATAAAGTCATTTTTAGAGTTAAAGATACTATACTTTATCTATTAATTATATCAAAAACATTCTCCTGCATCATCTGCATCATTATCTACATAATTTTCAATATATAACCAATAACTTTAACGCAAACTAAAAATATCTTAAAAATATACAATTTATAATAAGTTTTCGAATAAATTTCAAGTTTGAGGTTAGGTTTCGATTCAATCAATACGATTCAACGATTTACTTATTCTCGTTCACATAACGAAAATTGTCTAAAGCAGCTGATGCGCGATGCTTTCTAACTCGTGGTGAACTAGGCTTCGACATAATGTTTATTGCATTATACACTTAAACTCAGATAATAAACATGAGTTTTATCAACAATAACACACTTCATTTGACAGCGAGGAATTTCCCTAAATTGGAACTAGGTGGCGTTACAATATTTGAACCGGTCTGGCTCGGGTCTGGGCCATGGAGTTATCCTGATCTGGCCCCGAAGATACTAAACCGAGCAGGGCCAGATCGGTAATCGGGAAAATATATGGCGATTTCTGCACGGGATGTGGACGCTCCCTAAACTAATTATAATGTAACATTGTTTTTTGAATAGGAATAGGTTGAATTAAAACTAAATGCCATTCACATTGAAAATACAGCCATTCAAAGATAGGACGTCGATGTTTTCTGGGACTATTTTCACGTTTCCAGCGAATATCAGAGAGCATGATCCTCGAGGTGAATTCCATGTTTAAAATTAGCATTAATATGGAAAATAGAGAAACGCACGTCCCTCACAGCAAGAACGAGATGCCTATATAGTTTCCCTATTATCCGGTACCTGCGCACCGATGTTCCCCATTCCATATCATATTCCATATCGTGAAAAATAATTTACTGAAATATCAGAGAATGCCGAGCAATGAGTCCATGTTTTGTATATAATATTTAAACCATTATTTTCATACTAGAAAGAAAAACATTCTACAAAAAATAAATAATGGAATATATCTCTGGAGATTTCATTTTTAAAAACCATATTTCTTTATGAATATTATAATACAGAGAGGAAACTGAGAAGGACTTCCAAAGTTCTGTCGATACATTTATGAGAAATAAACCACCTGTAACGCTCTCGTTTTATATAACTTATTCGAATATTCTTTTTCATTTTCAGAGATTACGATTTTATCTTGAATAAAATATTGAAATACTATATGGTTCTGGTCATTAATCTAACGTACTTTACAGAACAATATTTCTTTGAAATTATTGATGCACTTGAAATATTATATGGTAAACTATGCACACTCAGAATTTGAGTTGACTCAATCAACAACATTTTTTTTTGTTCAAACATGGAATATTGTTACTATGGACAACAAAATATTTGGTTGACTCAATCCAATGTCTTGGTTGGTTTGAGCAAATGTTTTGGTAGATAGAGTGTTTGAGTGATTCAACCAAAGAATGTTGTTGCTTCAATCAAATTTTGTATTAAATCAACCGATATTTGTTTAATTTAACCAAATTTCCATGTACATACAAGAAAATAGTACTTTGGTTTATGCATTTTTTTATGTTGGAATCACATTTTTTATTTTAAACACTTTTTGTTCATATTATCTATAAAAAATGTCGTGCGATTGTGTGTTGAGTTGTGTCTTTAGGAAGTTTTCTCGCTGCAGCGTGCGGAAAATATTGTGTTTCCAAATAATAATATACAAGTATAGAAACAATTTACTATGATTCCAGTTTCAAATTGTACAGTTAAATAATTTAAAAAGAAAATAACTCGAGGCATTGAGTTTGAAATTTTGAATTTAAAACTTTATGAAGTTACAAATAATTTAAGTTTGAATCCTAATTTCCTGCATGGTTTCAATTGCAGGGCAAATTTATTTGTACAGGATTCCAATTTAAAGCTACTTTATACAGTAATTTAGTTAAATTTAAAATACGTATCAGTATTAAATAAGTAGTTTTGAATAATTACTTTAGGGAAAAGCAAACAATCAACCAGTTTCATTCAACGAAAAAAGAAGAATTTTCAACAACATAGTTAAATCCTCAATCATATAGATGAATTTTCAACAAAATAGTTGACCTTCCGATATAAAAAGTTTAATGTTTCAAAAAGTAGTTAACTTCTAAGCCAGAAAGAAAGTATTTGCAACAAGTTACGTTGATAATTTCTAACCCAGAAAAAAACAGAATCGTTAAATTTTCAGTTTAGGAAACTAATTTCGAACAAAACAAACGCATTCTGAAGCAGTTGAATGCAACTAAAGAAGACGAATTTTCAGCAAAA
This sequence comes from Andricus quercusramuli, assembly GCA_932178445.1. NCBI lineage: Eukaryota > Metazoa > Arthropoda > Insecta > Hymenoptera > Cynipidae > Andricus > Andricus quercusramuli. The sequence continues at coordinate 108,542 of CAKNXH010063466.1, read as the reverse complement.
TATGTGAATGTTTAAACAAATAGTTTAATTTTCAGCTGAAAAAAAACTTTCCAACCAAAAATACAATAGTCTAATCTTCATTTAAAAAATTATTTTTCAACAAAAAAAATTATCAACCAGTTGAATTCAACGGAAAATACTGGAAGAGGCCAATTTTTAAGAAGAAAGAGGATTATCAATCAATAGAGATGAGGTTTCAACAGAAAAGTTCAATTGAGATTAGTCGAATTTAAATGAAGAAGCCGAATTTTCAACAAAAAATTTGAAGCTTCAACGAAAATGATGAGGTTTTAACAAAATACACGAATTTTCTACCAAATGGATATCAGAATAAAAAAATAGGTAAATAAGGAAAACGAATTCACAACAAAGTAATTACATTTTCAAGTCAATATTTCAATTTTCAACCCAATGGGTTTTTACGGAAATGTTAATTCGCGACCAAATCCTGTAAAATGAGGTTAATTGGACTCAGCACCGTTTAGCTTACCCTGTTTCGATCAAAGAAGATATTAAACTGATGTATGCTGTTGAACAGTTCCATTGACATCACAAAAAACGTGACAAGAAAAAAACTCACGAAAAGCGAGCACATTTTCATCTATTCCATTTTATGAGAGCTTACAAATTTTTGATTGGAAAAGAATCTATAATTTAAAATCTGAGACACAATACCATTTCTTCTCTACAGAACAAGAAAGAAACATATAGCCATCAGTGTATCATCCCTAACATGATTCCCCAGATTTGAATGCAAGACTGACCTTTACTAAACAAAAACATCGATCCGAAATCAAACTAATGTTGTTTCTTCCTATTTCAATTTACAAAGTCCGAAATCTCTTAACGTACTCACCCGCACAATCTCTCTCTCCCAGTTAAACACACATTTGTGAACAGAAGATTCTATTCCGAATTCCGTTGACAAACCTACCACAACTGCAAACCAATCTTTTATCCTCTAAACCAGAGTCAGTGACTCATCCACCTAGTGAATTTCGAAATGCTGATGTTACATCGGTCGGTGGTCTTCCCACAAGTCGATTGACCTTAGATAGTTTGGCAATCCGTGGAGCAACCTTTCGGTCTTGCTTACTCTGATCTAGGAAAGGAGACTAGGTATACATACCCATACCTCTAGATAATCGAATTTACGAAGGGAAATTGTCGAAGTTGTTGATAAGGGATGGCGAAGAGGGAGAGGGATGGAAGAGGGGTGGGATATACGGAATGTGCTGGTAGTGAGAGGAGTTCGAGATGGAACTGGCTCTAGCGGTAAACCCTCAGACTCCTCGGTGAGTCAACTCATGGAGTATGGTCTGAGGGTGAAGGGTGGAGAGACTCGGTAGGTTGGGATAGGAGGTGAACGCAAACTCGGAATACCTAGTGACGTCGAGGTACACGTAAACGCAGAATATTTGATGGCCTGTCAGAAGCAGTCTCTGTAATCAGCGGTCGGTTTGTTTGTGCTAGCTATACATCTATACGTTTCCGCGTACATCTCTCTGCTTTCCTATCTTCCTCCCTCCTCATCCAAACACCGCCTCAATCCTTCCTCCTCCCCTCTTCATTTTCATCTCTTTCTACGTCTAGAGAAATGCTTCCAGTTATAAATCAGGTTGGTGGTGGTTTTAAGTATAAATTATTTACGTGCTCGTTTTCGTCAATTCACTAAACGGATCTCAAGAATTCGAAGGCTGATCCATGGGGTGAGGATAAAGTTGTACTCTTGTCTTGCAATTTTGCAAGTTGCGGAGTTGAAGAGATTGCGAATGAAGAAAAGGAGGAATCTAATGAACTGCTGGATGAAATGAGGTTCCTGATTTGGGAAGTTGGAGATTTATAGGTTGAAGAGGAACTTGTTTGGTAGAGGATAGGGGTTCAGTATTTGTGGGAAATTAGACAATTTCTGGAAATGTAATTAGGCAGAACACTTAAATAATGCCTAATCAAAGGGTTTGTAAGTCGTAACCAAGCTGTCGCCTGTGATCCCAAGTTGGGTAAAAACAACAGAAACAATATAAAATATATTCATTTACTTTCTGTAGTAGTTCATCTACTTGTTAAAGGATCATTCATAAAGTACTTAACACATTTTCTTACCGATTACTGTTTAGGACCATACACCAACCATCTTACACCAACGCTAAGCAATTTTTTCAAATATTTTAGGCCATCTTCTGAGTATAGTTAAGTTACTCACTATCCGAGACACCTGAGTTGCCATTTTACATATAAGAAAAAATATGCTACATGTATGTAAGAAATTATTAAAAATTCCAAAAAATAAATCAACGCCGTTAGTTTTACTGCTTACAATATTGAAGAATTTTCAATTTCGTTTCTATAAAATTGAATAAATTTCAATTCCGCGTCTTTGAAATTGCACTATTTGAAATAATGCATTGAAAATTAAATCGTTCTCTATCATATACATTAAATATTGAAGAATCTTCAACTTGAAATTCTAGATTTAACTTTCAATTATATCTAAATTTTACAAATTTCAGAATTAGAGATTGCAAATTGATAAAAGTAAAGAATTTTTAATCTTGAATTTTTATAATTTAACGATTCCCAAGAAACGTTCAAAATGACATACATTCAGAATAAAAATCATTAAAATTGAACAATTTTCAATTATACATATATTTTCAAAATGTAAGAATTTTCAATCATGTTTCTTTTGGATGATAGAATTTTAAATTGTACATTTTTCAAATTTCTTCAATTGAGAAGATTTATAATTGGAAACTTTTGAATTTTCATCTTCAACATCATCCAAATTTGAGAATTTTAATTTACAGAGATTTAAAATCTCAGGATCTTAAATTGCAGGTTACTGAAATTAAAGAAACTTCGTTTGCAAATCTTAAAAATTGAATAATTTTCTATTGTGAATGTTAGGAATTCAACAATTGATGAGTTTTCAATTTGAATGATTCATATTTGAAATTTCTTCAATTTCGGTTTATACATCTTAATGTTCAATTGCAAATCTTGAAAATTGAGACATTTCGAATTTCAGATCTTTCAAATAAAAGAATTTTCAATCGTAAATATTCACAAATGAACTATTGAAAAAAAAAACGTTCAAAATATAAATCTTGAAAATTGAATAATTTTCAATTCTACATTTTCAAACTTTAGGAATTATTTTGAAACCTACAGAATTATCCATTCATGTAGTCTTTCCCACGGTCAAATATTGTTGAAACGTAATATTTTTAAATCTTCAATTTACATCTTCGAATGTCTGAAAAACTCACATTCACAACTAATAAATTATAAATTGTTAAATTTCGAAAGTCTAAATTTCAAATGATGTAATTACGATGTCAAAATTGTTCAATTTCAAATACTTTCAGTCGGAAAATATCTAGGAATCGAAAATAATAATTTGTGATAAGAAAATCTATGAAGTAAGGCAAGTAAGAGACTTGAATATAAACATTTCATAAATATTAGGTAAATAAACATTTATTTTTTTATTCAGATTTTTCAAGATAACATTTCTTAAACGGATAGCCAATGTAATAATAGTTGAATTATTCCAAATTACCAGAGAATATGAATTTTCAACAAAAAAGTTAATTTTAAACAAATGATTTGATTTTTCAACAAAATATTTGAATTTTCAGTTGAAAAAATTAATTTTTAACAAAACAAAAAAAGAATTTCCAACGAAAGTTATGAATCTTTAACAAAAAGAATGAATTCAGAATGTAGTTCCACTCTTAACTGAAATTTTCAACCCTAAACAGATGAATTTTAAACGAACTGATAATAATGATTATTTGAAAAACGAAATGTTTTAATTTAAATATAAAAAAAAGTGCATTCAACCAACAGATACGAATTTATAACATAACCTAAGCTATAATAATATAAAGAAAAACAAATTTTATTGCAAAAGTTCTTTAAAACTTTAGAACCATACTTGCTTCTTATATAGATAAAAAGCTAACTTAAACACTTATTAATATAATAATTTGTACTCAAAAAAGTATTTTTAAATTATTTATAAATCGAATTATTTGTCAAACTGTTTCATAATTGGGACATATTTCAGGAAAGGTACCTTTAACTTATCTGTTTCAGGAATGTTATTTTGAAAGATCTGAATTAAAAAAAAAAGCTAACTCCTAATTGAAACATTTCATTTTTCTAAATATTAATTTTTATATTTTTGTTTAAAATTCATCTCTTTAGGTAAAGAGTTTTAGTTGAAAGTGGAACTACTTTCTGAAAAATTCATTTTTTTGGTTAAAGATTCATAAATTTAGTTGAAAATTCGTTTTTATGTTGTTGACAATTAATTTTCTCAACAGAAAATCTAAATATTTGGTTAAAAATTCAAATTATTTGTTGAAAATTAATTTTCTTGTTGAAAATTCATACTCTGGAAATTTGGAATAATTTTACTATTATTACATTGGCTATCTGTTTAGGAATTGTTATCTTACAAAATCTGAACAAAACAAATAATGAACAGTTATGTACCTAACATTCATTAAAAATGGACATCAAATGTAATTTGAAATTCCCTCGGTTTTCCCGGTTTTTACCGATTTTTTCCCGGCCAAATATTTTTTCCCCGACCAAGTTTTAGATTAGCTTTGCGCTCGACCATTGTACATCCATCACATTTTTGCATAGGACTTTTGAAATTATATGACAAACAATCAAAAACTAAAATTTAATAATTGTGAATTCTCTTTTGTTAAAGCTCCTTCGGCTTTAACGAACACATTCTCATCACGAGTCTTGCTAGAAAAAAAGGTTAAAAACGAGCTTCCAGATCTAATTTGAAAATAATTTTGTTATCAAACATCTTATTGTACGTTGTGTCTTTTGTCCGAAAAATAAATTTGTTTATTTGTAATTTTATTTTTCACGGTTAAACGAAAACTACGCGTCTTATCAAAAAATGATTAATAACAAATTTGTAGCTCTTTTTGGGTGGACAACTTTTTTCTGTTTTTTTTTTCGTAGTTTGTGTCGTTTTTCGTGCGGATCAACTGTTCGAATTTCCGAGTACTACGAATAGCCGTATAGAATTTCCAAATCTTGAAAAAAATTGTCTGAACATTTTTGAAAATGCTATAACGTTTTGAATTTTTATCCAAAATGGCTGGCTAAATAACTTGTCCTTTTCAATGTCCAAGGTGCCTAACATATACGTTTTCTAAATTTAAGAGTTCTCAATTGTTAATCTTCATGATTGAACTATTAAACAAAAAAGTACAAAACATCTTTCTGAATTGTATACATTACGAATTAAAGAATCCTCAAGATAAGCCTTTCCTTTGGAGATGATCATCGTTTCATAATTTGAAACTATGAACGTTCAAAATTAAACAAGTTTGCAAATTTTCCATTGTAAATATATCCAAAATGGATCAACCTTAAAAATGAAGAACATCAGAAATACACAAAATCTCCGAATATTTGATTTAAGAATATCTCATTACGATATGAAATCCGAAATCAACTTATTAATTTATTAATTTGCTTTCTATGCCTGCCGGTATGGAATCTTATATCTGAATAGAAGGAATCTGTATACAGATTACTGGAAGCCGATTGAAGTATAAAGTAAATTAAAATTCTATGAAAGTTCATGTACCTATCCTATATATTTCAATTTATAATTATTGATTTTATTTTATACGAGTTTTAATTTAGAAACATATTTTAATTCAGATAATTAGGCAGTTAGAATAAAAAAGTACTCACCTATTTGTAGGCCGAGGATTCGCGTAGGCGACACAAGGAATAACGATAGTCTCTTCTACTCGAGCTGTCATATACACTAATTTATCATTCAGCATTGGTGGCATCGATCCACGAGCTTCTGAAAAAAAAAAAAGAAAATCCTCACTTTTTTAACCATTTCTTTCATTATTTTCCAAAACTTCAACAAGAAATGTTTAAGGCTATACTGAAGTTATCTCAAATTAAAAAAAGAGCGTTGTTAAAATCATTTACAAAATTGAGGGAAATATTTCAAATAATATAACTGATTTTGGAAAGGAACTGAATGTGACATTCATAAAAAATATTTCATACTGAAATACTTTATTTAACAATATTTATTTAGATATTGGTTTTTATTCTCTGTTTAGGTATAAGCTACAATTCGTATTTAAATCTAATATTGTAGGGCTTATTTTATTCCTTGAAAGGTTCTCTACAAATCCCTTGGGTACGTTTTTATTTAGAAAAATTATCGAATAAAAATATCATTCATAAAAGTAATAATTTTATAGTTCCTAACATTATTCTTTAAATTAAAAACGTACTAAAGAAATTTGTAGAGAATGATGAAAGTATTAAAATAAGTAATGGAACATTAGGATTAGATAAAATTTACTACCTTTACTTGAAGAGAAATCAAAGACACAAAACTCTAAATAAACATTGTAGAATACAAAATTTGACCCTGAAATATTTTTTCTGAAGTTCACCAATAATTTATATCTTAATTTTGCAGTTGAATATTAAATTAACGAAAGCTCAGCTTATCTGTATTAAAAAAAGAATAAAAGTTCTTGTTTAATTGAATTGGCAGTTTGGGGCGTAAAAGTTTTACGAAGCGATCATTCGGTTTGATCTGCAGATCAATTTTCTGTAGATTTTATGGTTAAAGTTTAAGTAGCGAGTTCCCACTACTCTTCGTGGTTGGCAAGAAAATAGGAAGTAATATGAACATTAAATTAGAAGTAATGATGAATTTATTGCCCCACTCGAAAATAGTGTCATTGGCTATCATCCACTGCAACCTTCACCGTTATCCGACTATCCGCGTAGATTACTACTGAAACGAGAGAACTTTACAGAGTACCTCTGAGCGGCTGACTATACGCGGACGTTACTACTGCCGCTATCGATGAACCGCGAATGGAATGCTTTTGAGGAACCGCTGCTATGATTTTCATTGAGTTGTATATTTTACATTCAATTTATTTATACATTAGAGCATCATTACCTCAGAATTAGCGAAATATTTAACATTTTTCTGGAAATGAAAACATTTCTTGGACCTACTGAGCTACTATACATTCTCTCGTTTATGAATTCGAGAAATAGATAAATGTTCAATTTTTTTCAAATGCATAAATTAGTGTTAAATATATGTATTTACATTGGTAAATTTGATTTTAAACTATTTCTGCAGAGAATACTTCTATCGAGAAATGTGGGTTCTGAATAAGCACTGGGGTGGTTCTTATCTATAGGGTCAATAGGGGTGGGTGTTAGTTAGGTATTATCTTTCTTTGTTACAACAAAAATATTATATGCCTTACTATTTATGAAAAAAATTTGGCTGTCATTAATTATTTATTTATTGAATTATTTTCAAGGAAACTAAGATGCTTTTAGAAAATTTCAATTCGTAATTGTGTCATCTGGTCCTCCATCCACTCCCTGAAACATTTTTTGACATTTTGAACCATTTTTTTCAGTATATCTGAGTATGTTGATTTTTTGTTAAATAGTTGTTTTCCCTTATGAGTTCTAAGTTATGCGTAAGAAGTTACTTGTTCATGAAACTCAGGCAGGAAAAACGTTAGTGAAATTGATTTTATTGGTTTTTAAAAATTTCGTTCGCAACGATTGTTAGGAATTTCAATGGTGTTTATCGAGACATACGATTTTCAATTTTTCTATCCGACCAAATTCAAATGAAAACAACACCCTACATATATTATGACAATTTCAATATTCCATTTTGAACAAGAGAGATCAAGTTTTAACCAAAGAGTTGGAATTTGAACCAAAAAGATTAAATTTCTCAACCAAAAATGGAATAGTTAGATTTGAACTTAAATAATGAATATTTAACTGGAATAGGTAAATTTTCAACCAAAATGATAATGTTTCAAATAAGAAGATTAATTTAAAAATATAATGAATGATTTTCTACAAGAAAAAATACATTTTTTTCAAGAAAAGAAATGAATTTTAAAATAAAAAAGAAAAGCTTTCAACCAAATGGATGAATGTTCAGTTGAAAAAACAATTAATTTCTCACACACAAAAAAATTTTCCACAAAAAAAAAAAGAAAATTTCAGCCAAAATGATGAATTTTCAAATAAAATGATGAGTCTTTTACTGGAATAGATGAATTTTGAACCCAAATAGATAAATTTTCAGGAAAATAGATGAATTTTCAACAAAAGCGTTTAACTTTCAACCAATTAGTTGTATTTTTAACCAAAAAGATTAATTTTCAACTAGAGTTGTAAATATTTAACTGGAATACTTGATTGTTCAACCAAAAGTTGAATTTTAAAAGAACAAGATTAATTTCCAGACAAAAAAGTCAATAATAATAGTGAGGATTTTTGAACAACAAAAAGTTTCCATCCTAATAGTTGAATCTTGAACTAAAAAATATCAATTTTCCTCAAAAAATGGAATAGTTGAATTTTGAATTGAAAAACTTAATTTTCAAGCAAACTGATAAATTTGCAAATAGAATTTTCGACTAAATATTTGAATTTTAACAAAAAATATGAGTTTTCAACATAAAAATTATATTTTTTAGTTACAATTTTCAGTTAAAAAATCAATATTCAACCAAGCTTATGAATTTTCAACTAAAATGATGAAAAATTTATTGGAATAGTTGATTTTTAAACTATAAATGGTAATTTTTCAACCTAAAATTGAATAGTTAAATTTTTTATTATTTTCAACCGAAGAGATAAATTTTCAACCAATATTCAACTGGAATAATTATATTTTCAATTTGAAAAAATTTATTTTCTGTTAAAGAAAAAACGAATTTTCAACAAAATAGCTCACTTTCCAACCACAGAGATAAATTTTTAATTAAAATTATGAATCTTGCAAAATATTAGTTTTTAACAGAAGAGTCCACTTTCAACTCAGCAATAAAATTTTTATTCCAAAAAAGATTAATTCTAAACGAGAAATGTAGTAGTTGATAATTCAACAAAAAAAATTAATTGTTAATCAGAAGCAGTTGAATTCAACAAAAACTACTTTTAAACCTGAGTTGAATTTTCAACTTATGAACATTTCTCAGTCAAAAGAGAGAAAAAAATACAAACAAGCTGTTGATTTTTCCAGCAGAGAGATGAATTTTTTTTCACAGTGTCTGTATCTAGTTGATTTTCAAGTGCTTCAGCGAATTGTTGCACACTATATTTCTCGAAAAACTTGAATTTTCCTGAAACTAAGCAGATTTCACAAATAATAATATTTATAGTGACAAAAACGATTCAACTTAATTAAATTTCGTTTATTTATCAGGATGCTATACTAGTATACATTTAGATTTATTATACTTATATTGCTCCTTAAAGATGTCTTAAAGTCAACGAAACACTGAATTAAGCTTCAGAAAGCACTGATGTGTGTTATGTTTTGATTATAGAAAATGTTCAGGACGTCCTATATTTCGGGATCAGATCTAAATATTTAATGTGTAAATTGATAAAAACTTATTTTAAGTATATTTTTATGTAAATATTAGACAAATAATTAAATTATGTTCCCCTAGCAATTCATTGCTACTCATTGAATTAGTAAGTTGGTACTACTGAGCAGATTAGTAGAATACCCTTACTAATTCATTTAGTAACCTAAATCTTACCATTTCATCTAGTAGAAAGTGATAAAATTACTAATTAACAGTCAGATAATATGCTACTAATTGAATTAGTAAAATTTCTACTAATTCGGATTTAGAGAGAAGCGAAAGAACGTTGTTATTGGTTAAAAATAATAAGCGATTAGTGTATAGAATTAGGTAGTTGATATGGTCAAATGTAATTTGAAATTTGGAAAATGTTTTCTTCAAAGAAATTAAAGTCCACTCACTGAAGAATAAGTTTTTCTCAATTGGAAGATCTGATTTCTCGGTTCGCAGAAACGGAGGTTAAATTTCACTGGATATTTTTTTGGATAGCAAGAAATGAGTTTTTGATATGAGAAAATAATACTATGATACGAAGATGCGATATATTCTCCAGAATATGTATGATAAGGAAATTGGTAAAATATGAAATTATTCAAAGAAAAAATTCCTTTCTTCGAAGAAAATAGAAAGTTATTTAAAAAACGTGATTTTCAGAAACAGACGCAGCTGCAAGTGGAAATATTTCATTGACCTGCAAAAGTACCACCATTATTTGAAAGATTTCGATAATTGAAGCACAGCAATTTCAATGTAGCATTTGTTGAACGAATTACTGTAATAATAATAATTATAAATGAATATCATTTTTGTTGTATTTTTTTCTGCTATTTTTACGCGGTAAACAAAAATTCTCAAGATATTTTAAGGGCAGTCAGTGATGATGCTGAGAACACAGAAAATACTATCAAGTGACATTTTTTCTCCATGAACTAAATTAACGTTTCTTCCAACATAATTCATGAACATTCCAGTCAAATTAAAAAAATGTTTCTCAACAAAATGTAAATTCATTTCTTTAAAAAAAGTATTTCCTTTGTTAGAATTGATAATTTGCAGTTTGTCTATTCGATTGAAAAGTTCCCTCATGAAGTAGATCAATATTAACATTTCAGAAATATTTTTCAAATAAATATATAATTATTCAATTATGAATTATTGATTAATATTATATTAATTAAAGCTAAGATAAATTTTAGTGAGATAAGAAGAAAATTTCTAGTTTAATTGGCTTCGAATTTTTGAACGTAAAAGTTTCACCATCACTCGGTTTCATCTACAGATCAATTTTTTATAGATTTTTATGGTTAAAGTTTAACTTGTGAGCTTTAAGTACTCATCGTGGTTGCCATAAAATAAGAAGTCATATCAATGTTATTTCAAAAGTAATAATGAATTTATTGCCCTGCGAGAGAACAGTGGTATGGGCTATCTCCACTGCCACCGTCCGACTATTCTCGTGTATTACTACTGAAATGAGAGAAAGCCTTTTTCAAAGTTCCTCTGAATGGCTGACTATGTGCGGCCGTTACTACTGTCGTTATCGATGAACCGCAAATGGAATGCTATTGAGATGCCGGTACTATGATTTTCATTGATATGTCTATTTTACTTTCAATTTACTTGCACATTATAGCATAATTGTCTCAGAATTAACAAAACGTTTAACATTCTTAAAAAATATATATTTTGTGACTCGCTTATAGATTTAAGAAGATCATTATCTCATTCTCGGAAATATGACAATGATTATTGAATACTAGACTATTATGTGCACGCGCAAGCGCGCGCTAACTTTTATATTCATTATTCTCATTTACTCAATTTTCGAATAACTTTTTATTTCTCACAAGTTTTCGACTACTCAAATTCTTGTTGAAATTAGATTCTGAAATAATGTATTTAGTGAATCTATGTAACTTAGAATTATTTCATTTACGATTCCCATTATTAACAGTAAATATCATGAAGGAAGGCGGCGTGGTGGTGCTAATGTATAGACATGAAAATGTCCACATTAATCAATGTGTACAATAATTTTTAACATTATTTTCATTGAAATATTCAAATAATGTTGAATTTATATATTTTTTTAATTTTAAAATTGTAGTTTTGACATTTTGAATCATTAATAACCTTTTATACTAATTCTAGAATATGAACATATGTTCATATAATTTTGAAAATTGAATTCAGATAATCATTTCACAATATCGCAAACATTAAAAAAACTATATATTTGTAATGAAGGTATTTTGAATAAAAAATCAACTTTTATTATATAAATCATAGCCCATATTTATTTACGTAACCTTAAAATAAATTATCAATTTATGTTAGTTAATAGAGAAAAATTAAAATTCAATCTTCATGTAATTTAATATTGTGAAAAAAATGAATTCGTTGATAATTAGTTAATCAGATAACAAAATAAAAAGCATTCAACTATAATTTTCATTAAAATATTCAAATAATTTGTACTCTATTAATTTTTTCAATTTGAACTTTCATTTCTAGAAACTTAATTTATTTACAATCGTTTAAAGTAATCACAGAAACTGTAGGCTTCAGTAGAATCAGTTCATATATGATTAGTCAGTTCACAACATAAGAAGGATTAAACAATTATTTGCATTGGAACATTCAAATAACTTTCACATTATATATATATTTTTTCCATTTGAAAATGCATTTCTATACATTCAATTTATTATAGTCCTTTAATGCTGATTCCAGAAGAAATCAAAATATATGTACATATCAATTAATCACTTCACAACATGAAAAACAATAAACAGTTATTATGATTGAAACATTGGAATAATTTTAACTTTATATTTTCCTGCAAAATTTAATTAATATTAACTTTTTAAACTAATTTCATAGAAAAGTAAAATATATGTACCGATAATATTGGAAGCAGCATTCAGATACTTATTTCACAACATCACAAAAATTTTAAATAAAAAGCATTAAACTATAACTTTCATCAAAACATTCCAATAATTTTTACTTTACATTATTGCAAATTTTTACTTCCATTTCTAAAAATTTCATTTATTCATAACATTTTATACTAATTTCAGAAAAAATAAAGCATATTTACATATAGTTTTTAAAATTAAATTCAGATACTCATTTTACAAAATCAGGCACATTTGAAAAATTATCTAATTACAATAAGGGTACTTTAAATATCAATAAATTTTTAATATAAAAATTATATCCAATGTTCAATTATATAACCTTGAGTTAAATTATCAATTTATGTTACTTAATCTAAAAAGAGCTAAACCTTTACCTTTATTTAATTTAATATAGCGGCAAAAATTATCAGCTGATAATTAATGGATAATTTTACAATATAAGAAGCTTTAAGCTCTAATATTCATTGAAACACACAAATAACTTTTACTTTTTTTTCAATTTTAACTTTCATTCAGGAAAATTTGATTTATTATTGACCGTTTAAAGTCATTCCAGAAAATTCAAGTTTTAATAGAATCAGTTAATAATTAATTAATCAGCTCACAAAATAAAAAGCATCAAACAATTATTCTCATTGAAGCATTGAAATAATTTTTACTTTATATTTTTTACAAACTTGAAATTTCATTTCTAAAAATTTGAATGATTATTAACTTTTTATAGTAATTTTCTGAAAAATTAAAAAATAGTATTTATATGTAATTTTGAAAATTGAATTCTGATACACATTCAAGCATTAATCTGTCATTTTCATTCCAACATTTAAATGTTTTTTACGTTACATTTTTTGAAATTTTCACTTTAATTTATGAAAATATGATTTATTAGTAAACTTTTACAGTAATTTGGGAAAAAATAATCATTCCACAACATCACAAATGTTGCCACAAATTACATAATTGGAATAGAGGTACTTTAAATGTAAATCAACTTTTAAGTGAAAATTATTCCAATGTTTTAATGAAAATAACTGTTTATTGCTTTTTATGTGTTGAAATCATTAAAAGAAGTATTAAACTATAACTTGCATTAAACATTCACATAATTTTTACTTTATATATATATATTTAAGTTTGAACTTTCATTTTTGAATATTCGATTTATTAATAACCTCTTAAACTAATTCGAGAAAATGTAAGTTTTAATAGAATCAGTTAATAATTAATTAATCAGTTCATAACATAAAAAGCATTACACAATTATTTTCATTGAAGCACTCGAATGATTTTCACATGATATATTCTCCTTCAAACTTGAGATTTCCTTTCTATAGATACATTTATTTAAAAAATAATAGCCCATATTCAATTAAATAACATTCAAGTAAATAATCAATTAATGTTACTTAATTGAAAAAAAAAAATTAATTCAATCTTTATTCAATTTAAAGTTTTCAACAAAATTAATTAGCCAATAATTAAATAAACTGATTACAACATAAAAAGCATGAAACTATCATTTTCTATACTTTTCATTGAAATATTCAAATAGTTTTTACTTTATGTTTTTCTTTCTTCAAATTTGAACTCTCATTTCGGTCAATTTGAATTATCAATAACTTTCTAAACACATTCCAGAAAATGTAAGTTTTAATAGAATCAGTTAATAATTAATTAATCAGTTCACAATATGAAAATATTTTGTCATTCATCTAATCTAACCGAGTAGAATTTAGTATAGATCAGCCAAAATATAACGCGCATATCATATGACAAAGAAGAACATCTGCGACTGGATTAGAAATGTACAAAAATTACTGAAGTCCACTTTATTTTACGCCTTGTATTGAGAAAGACAGTCATAGCAACCGAAGATCTGATATCTTCAAAAACAACTTACATTGAAAGTAATAGTGAAAATAAATAAACGAAATAATTATCGGCGATCGATAAAATGAGAAATCTACTCTTTCAATGTTGTTACTTTTGATTTTAAAATAGAGAGGTCACTTACTATACAACAAAAAATCTTTCTGCATGAAATTACGAGTTTTCATCTATAGGATTTGCATAATTTTGAAGTTCTTATTTATTGGCTCAATAGGGATAAGTGTTACAACTTGAAGAAACAATTTGTAGAGTTTTTCAGCAATGAACGAAGGTATTATATTTTTCTCGAATATCAGTTGTTTTGCAAATTTTTTCATTATTTTTAATGATAAATTGTATTAGAGTAATTAGGAATCAGACACAGGGTAAGAGCAATATCCGTTTTTTTCTTTTACATTCTGAATGTTATGAAATACGAAAATCTGTCAACAGTTCGACGTTTTCAATAGATGTCAATGAATCTTATCTTTGCAATAAAATTATAAGAACTCAATAATAATGATTAAATAACACTTTTCTCAAAGACATGGGGTTGACAATTTTTAAATTGAGCCACAAAGGATGAAAAAATAAAAATTGAATGTTCACTCTTCAAAAGATGAAATAGATGAGATAGCTAAAATTTTTGAATTACAAAAAGGCATAAGAAGACATTTTCTTTGGTTTCAATTGACAGAGAATTAATCATGCCATTTATCATTTAAACAAATATTAGTCATGAGTGCTAAGCGATATTTTATGATTTATATTAAAATTACCGTAGAATTCTGAACATTTGATATTTCCTGAAATCCTGGAAAATTTATTAGAATATTCTGAAATCTCATAAAATCCCTTGAGACCATTGGGATCTTCAGATTTCTTCTGAAAACCCTGCAAAATCCTTCGAAATTTTTGTAAATTTATGAAAATACCTCGGAATCTGTTGAAGTACCCTGAATTAGAGAAAGTTTTCTGGAATACCTGGAAATTATTAAAATAAATTAAAAATTCCATGGAATTTTCTATAAATACCTTAAAATGTTTCTCTTCTTTGAAGTCTCCTATTATTTTTCAAGGTTCTTAAAAATTGATTGGAATTTTCAAAAATACCCTACAGTCTTGAAATACATTAAAATTACTTCAAATTGTTTGAATCAATCAAAAATATTCTACGATATTTCAATTCCTTCAAAATCTTTTGCAATTTCTTCAAATCTTTCAAAGCCCTCAAACAACTTATTGGTATTTTGAAAGTACCTTGGAATCTTACGAATTCTTTAAAATCCCTTTAATTAATTAAATCCACTGAAAATTCCTTGAAATCTTCAAAAAAAATTTCAAATTCTTCAAAAATGTTGGTATTGTCTTGAAATATTTGAAATTCCTTAAATCTTGTGAATGAATTCATTGAAATTCAGTAAAATATTATAAAAAAAATTATGTTGAATTTTTATATGTTCAGTTCCTGAAGGTGAATAATAATATAGAATTGGAAATTTGAAAAAATTATGCTCAGGTTAGATCTTTCTTCAGATGTTGAAAAAACGATTTTTGAATTCTGTTAACTGCACATTTTCAAATATTTTTCAATTTCGAAGTAATTTGTAATTTATGATGTAATTAAAAAAATGAGTTTAAATAGATACACTTTAAAGAACTTATTGTATTGTATTATATGATAAGTATCACCATTATTATTTTTTATTATACCATTAAGCCATTTCCCTTTCGGGGTAGGCGTGACTTGCTCGGTTGGAAAGTAGTGGGATAATTTCATCAAACAGAATTCAAATGACAAATGCTACGATTTTGGTAATGTCTTTTTGTAATGAAGCTTGACAAATTGTTTATCAGTTTTTGGTAACACATTTAGTCATAAAGAGGTAAAAACTGGATCGAAAAATATTCATAATGTAATGGGGAACATCAATTTTCCACAAATATTGACATGCCTAGCGAATCTTTTAACGAATTGATGAAAGCCACTAACTTTGCAAAATTACTTATAACAATATCATCAATTCTGTTCAAATTCTGTTAAATTCTGTTCTACTGACATTATATATTAATTATTTTTAATCATTAATTTAATGTTGCGTCATTTCATTTTATAGCCTACTATAACCTGTCCTACGTAACAGTGGAAGCAAAAGCATAATTTTTAATCTTTTAAAAACTATTTAATCATGATAATTCTAAAAATTGAAAAGTGAAAAGTTATAAGGTCTTTGATATTATTATAACTAAAAATTATCAATGGTCTTTCAGTCCTGATGCAAAGATGATGACCGTTTTATCGAAGTTTAAGTTCTTTCAGAGTTCTCTTAAAGTTCTTTAACATCACAAAAAATATTTCTAATCATTCCTATGAATCTAATTTTTAAAAATTCAACTAATTACTGATTTTTAATTTTACTGATGCAATAAGACGCATGTTCGTTCCTTTCAAATTGTAACCCATAAAAAATTACAGAAATCAGAAGCCAGCTTCATGTAGTGTAATTTAAAACTGCAAACCTGCAGCACTGAAGTAGAACAAGTTGAATGTCCGTACAAATTTAATAATTCTGGAAGTACTAAAATTAATGCAGACATTTAAATTGTTAATGATCCGAATTGGAAGATAAAAAATTAATAGACTTAGGAACAAATAATTTTAAATTTGCAAGGTTTCAAAACTGAACAATTTAAAATTAACGTACTCGAAAATTATACTCTTTTTCAATTATGCTGATGGGTAGACCACATACACCCATGTAGTCACATAGACCCATGTTTTCAAGAAACATTTATTCCAATACCTACAAAAATGGAGAGGATTATTTATTATGAAATCTTACACCGCCAAGTATTATTACATTTTAAATAGTTATATGTCCATAGCTTCTTTCAAGCTTCTAAAATTCAAATGATCTGATTACAAAGTTAAAATCGTTCTATTTCAAATACTGAAAGAACAAAATGTAATATTTTTCAGCTTTTATATTTCCAAAGCTGAAAAAATTGCCTTCTGGAGAAAAAAAATTCTGATGTAATTTGTCACATTCGATGTTATTTTCTAGAAACACAAATATGAATAGATAGACTTTAGAGAAAGCATTAAGTTTTGTTGAATAATATAGAAGCACTAATTCTTTTAGATTATTAAAAATAATAAAACCAATAATTTAGATAATTGGTTCGAAATCAATATTTCCGAAATTAAAGAAAACTGGAACTACCCGAATCAGACAGTGTCACGCCTACCCTACCTACTAGTGTCACGGTATAAAGAAAAAAAAATAAAATAAAATACCCTAAATATGCATAATTAATATATACCGCAATGATCCATTATATACAAATAGAATCATTATTTTTTAACTTTGTGCAAACAATCAGACGGTCATATTCTGTAAATAGAAACAGACTTAGTCACATCAACAATTTCTCAATATAGCCTGAAACTTTTACACCCACGCCTCGTTTCATCAAACTCGTCTATTTTTCACGTTTTGGATGTTTACAGCTTTTTTAAATTATAACATACAGTATACATTTTATTTATTATTATTGTTTATTTATTTTCATTCCATTCAATTTCTCATGTATATTTTATTTTTTGCAGTTAATAAATTCTTTTAACATAAGCAATCAGTTGGTTTTTACTATAAATATCTTGACTAATCAAATCAGTGATTTTTACGTATCTTCAGTGGCTCAATTTTTACTGATGAAATCTGTAAAATTTTAGTAATAATTCATTACATTTTGAAAGATTTGATCCAGAGATCTAATGAAGTATCTTTTGTGTAAGGAGAAATCTATAAAATAAAAAGAAGATTTTTTAGGTACTCAAGTACATCCTTATTCAATGCAAATCATTTTTACAAAGTTTGCTATATCATTGCAATTCTCTATGAAAATTTGGAAAAATATACACCGAAACAAATTTTGAGTCCAACAGCTTTAAAAAATATATAATATCAAGTTTTTCAATACTGTTGATCCGTTATATTGTTGATACAAATTAATTCAAACAAATCACCAAAAATATTCAAAAATCTTGTATGCGATTCCGTGAAATTGTATGAAATTTGATATTTCGTAAAATCCGAAATAATGTACTAATGTACCCTGAGAGTTTCCAAAATTTCTTAAGACATTTCTAGTCGATGTTTTTCTGGGAGAAATATAGAGATTTAAAGCTTCTTCATACAGTATTGAAGCTTTTTATTTGCTGCTAAGTGAGATATAATTCATTTCCAATGGAACACTGTTCTAAGCAAACAATTATTTTAAAACCTACACAATTAAAACAGAATTTTCCACTCATGAAGTCTCCACAGTCAAATAATGTTGATTTGCAAACAGTGATATTTTGAAAATCTTTAATAAAAAATGGTTTCATGCTTTCATAACCTACATATACAATTAAGAATCAGAAATTGTGGAATTTTAAACGTCTAAATTTTGAGTAATGTAATTAAGAAGTCAAAAACGTTCAATTCAAAATCATCCAAGAATTAAAAATAGTAATTCAAGATCGGAAAATGTGCGAAGTAAGACAAATAGGAGATTTGAGGTTGACCATTTTCAAATTGAACCCTAAAGGATGAACCAATTTTTAATTTTTGGACCTCAAAATCTATAATAATTGGAAAGAAGGTATTAAATATCTAATTATTCATTAATAATATTCGAATTTCAAGTAAAATTTTCTCGTTATAGAATATTCAATAGTTCACAGGGAAGGGCTAATCGCACACAAATTTCAGTATACGTAGTCACGGCCCATTTAGGAAGACAGGAGATTTTTTTTTTAGTTTTAATTATCATAGATTTGAGATTGCCTTTTATTATTCGAACATCGAAAGATGAAATTGTTAACAAAAATAAGTCTACATTTTATTATTTGCCACGATTTCTTCAGTATTATTTTTTTGTAATCTTAATATCCTGTGTTCCATTTGGTTTGCAAATTATTTCCATTCATCCCTCCGAATCTGAATTATAAATATCAAACTAATAACTAATTTTTAATGTATTGAAGCGATAAGAAGCCTCAGTCTATAAATGACGCAGCCCGAAGGTAATATTGTGAAACATGAGAATCGGTTACGTCACCGTAAAATGGAACAAATAAAATTATTTACATACTGAATCTGTTTCGTCTTTGTTTATTTCAGTTAAAAGTGATACCAGAGAAAAATGACGAAATCCTATTAAACACAACAGCATACATGATAAAGAGTCTTCTGATTTCACACTCCCTGAACTGAAATTAAAGGCATTAAAAAGTTGTTAATTATGATGCCAAACTAAAGAAGGGGAAATTGAATGCCCGTGCAAATTCAATAATTCTGAAAGGACTGAAATTAATGCATAAATTTCAATTGTTAACAATTCAAATTTATCGAATAAGAATTAGGAGACTTAGAGAGAAATATTTTCAAATTTATAAGTTTTCTAAACTGAAGGATTTAAAAATTGAGTGCCCGAAAATTATACATTTTTACAATTATACATTCCAAAGTTTTTATTTGGAATCCATGAGAAAACCATAAGACTATGAGCATGTACATTAGAGTAACGCGGAAAAACGCATCACTCGAGCTTCTTATTTGCTGATGCTTAGGAGATAATTCATGGCAAATAGATCCATGTTTTCAAGGAACACTTATTTCAATACCTACAGAAACAAAGAGGATTATTCGTTTATGAAATATTCCACAGCCACATATTATTACATTTCAAATAGTTATATTTTTTAAAGCTTCTTTTAAACTTCTAAAATTTAAATGATCTAATTGCGAAGTGAAAATTGTTCAATTCCGAAAGTTTTCATCATGAGCTTATCTAACCACTAAAAATAGTAATCTTTTTCGAAAGATGTTTCGACGTAAGACTAGTAGGAAACTTCAGGTTAAAGATGTTTGAATTAAAACCTGAAGGATGAAAGGATTTTAAATTGAAAGTCTTCAAAAGCGACAATAATTAGGATAATAGGGTATTAAATATCTTATCTTATACAAAATAATAGTCAAGTTTTCAATAATATTTGGTCCTAATAGTAAATCAAATAGAGTTTGCAATGAAATTCACATCATGAAGAATGTAAAAGATTAATTCGCAGTTATGTTTTTCTCGAGGAGGTAGGGTGTTGCAATGATGTGCCCCCACTCAAAGATCCACTGTGCTGGAAGCATGTTAGCAATAATTTTAAATGCGACGAACTTTAGAAACTTGGGGAAAACATAATTCACGACACAATCACGTGTACATTCAACATTGAAAAAACAAGATAAGAGATATTAGAATCTCGGGCTATATAAACTCATTTTTTCAAGAACACATTCTTTCTTCAAGATATTAGCATCCGATTTGTAGACACCACAATTTATTCATCACACCGCTACATCTTCAAGAAAACAAGAAAGAAGTAAGTGTCTGAATTTAAATGTAAAAATACAGTTGGAATATGTATTTCTTCATATGATTTCAGATTACAAAGAACTTCGAAATGAACCAGCTAAGCTTGATAGCGACTATACTTTTTAGTTTTATTTTAGGAGCGAGTAAGTGATATTTTTGAACCTTTTTTAAAATAAAGTTTATAATTTCTTCCTGGAAAAAGCGAAAAATTTGTGCGTCAATTGTAACTTGTAATGTGATCTCCTTGAAAGATACATATGAATAGATAAACGTTAAAGAGATGATTATATTTTGTTTACTAATAAAAAAGTATTGATTCTTTCGAACATATCCAGATAATGAAATTTATAATTTAGATAATAGCCTTTCTTCATATAACTTTAACATTTTCATTTGTTTCTTCTAGACGCATTCAGATATAAAGATGCTAAAAACTGGGGTAAACAATATCCAGAATGTAATGGAAAACATCAATCTCCTATAATTATAGAGGACAGTGGCACACAGCAATTGCTTAATCGAACACTGAAACTCACAGACTTTGATAAATTACCAAAAAAATTGACCCTAAAGAATACTGGTCACACTGGTATTGAACATTAGTTATTTCAATTTTCGAGTTCAATTTTGCTTCATTTTATATCACACATTCTTTTACTTCTTCTATTCTACAGTTGAAATAAAAGCTGATTGGTCTAGACAACCTCCAAGGATTACTGGTGGACCTCTTCATGGAAATTACGTATTTGAAAAAACTACTTTTCATTGGGCTCAAAAAGCGGTAAATATTGCAAAACTTTTGATTGGTCTCTGAATATTCACTAATGAAAATCTTCTAATTATATTGGTGCTATTTCACTACTTGAATTGCAATAACCAACATTATGGAACCTGTAGGTAGGCGTGTACCTTCTCAAAAATACCCATCCAGGCCTGGCAAAAATGAAACCTCTCAAACCCTTTTTAGTTGTCTTGAGATGCAGACAACGTATTTTTGGAATGAATAAATAAATTTAGTGTAAGTTTGAATGTCATGCCAACAGTTCGTGTAGAAATTAACAGGTGCAAATATTACATGAATGATGTTATGTCAGCTTCAAAAAATCTCAATTTTCTTCCAAAAGGGAAGATTATTTTTTCCCAAACTGCGATCTCTGTATCTGAAGACAAATGAAACGGATTCAGGACGTTTTGTGCTAGCCAGACGTAGTTAAGTGCATTGGAGAATGTCCAATGTCCATACCTGAAGTCTTCTTTTTCGAACGTCGGCTTTCACCTGTTCCAAAAAAGTGGTAGACGTTAGAAAAAGTCTAACAAAATTCACAGATATTCTTTTAACATTCTTTAATACAACACATTTTTAAAAATTCTGAAACAATAAATAATTCACTTCTTACGTGGACTTATCGACAAATACCTTATCTTGAGGACAAACGAAGATATGAAGCCGTTTAATGTCTCAAAATGTGCAGTTTTTTATGCTAGTGCGGTTTAACAATTAGATTTATGATAAAACTGTTGTTACGCAAGAAATAATATTTTGAATATTTCTGACTTCAATCAGTATTGGTGAGTGGTACAGCATAGCAGAAAAAGTTGTTAGAAGAAAGTACCCTTCAATGATAATAGCAACGGTGTCGGCTTGCTTCTGGAGTTACTATTGTCATTGAAATGGAAATTTTTTGTAATTAATTGCCTCGCTGTGCCGGACCACGCGCCAGCACTGAATAAAGTCAGAAATATTCAAAATATTATTTCTTGTGTAACAATCATTTTATCATGAATATAATTGTTAAACTGCACTAGCATTGCAAAACTGCACATTGAGAGAACGAGATTACCAAGAAAGTAGTGAATATTTCCATTAATGACTTTAGCAGGTAAAATCAAATTGTTTTTTTTTCAGTATTCCAATCATGACATGATAAAATCGTACTCTTCTATTAGTCAGAAATTCGATTTTTATATCAATTAGTGACATTTCTTTTAATTTTAGAGAATCATTAATAGAACCATTACTGAAGATAATAATAATAACAATAATTTTTATTTTAAATTCACGAACAAAAAGTGGACTGAACAGGTGGTACCTGGTGCTAGGCCGACAGATGATTATTATAGGTAAGACAGATATGCTCATGGGATATTTTTATCATGGCTAACACTGACAAAACATTCGATATTAAATTTTAAATAATCGTTTTTGTTCAAAAGGTATGATGTGGATCTGCACATGTTTTTCTATAGAAAAGATTTGAAGTCATTTGAGAAAGCTCAAACACAAAAGGGCGGTCTTGCAGTATTTAAAACGGGGCTCAAGGTAAGCAGTGCTAATTAATTATTTTAAATAATTTACTTCAATGAGTGGTTATTGAGTGTTTGTACCAAGTACTATATAAATATTGTATTTCAAAAAATGAAAGTGAGAAAATACGGTGGGCGGTCATGTAAACTTTTTATACTAATTTCGACTTCCAATTTTACGAATTTCACAAAGTTTTTTTCAATTATTGTGATCTGTTCTTCAATCCTAGGAAATTTATCACACATTCTTGAAATTTCAGGGCGGTGACGCAGATCCTGCACATTTGTTTGACAACCTAGAAAACAACTTACATAAAGTTCGATCCGTAAATTCAACAGTAGAGATACCCCCGTTTCGCTTCGCAAGTATTTTCGATGATAAAGTAGGAGACTTTTTTTTTTACGAAGGCTCTTTGGATTATCCACCTTGTTCGGAATCTGTGACTTGGTTCATATATTACTATGGGCGAGTTGTTACGAACGGCCTGGTAGGAATCTGTATTTCTTGAAAATATATACGAAAATAATTTTCATACTTTATTTACAACTATTATTATGTATTTGTATTTTTTCTTCTAGGTAAATGGATTCAGGAAAATAAAGTTGGCCGGTGGAGACGTGTCGAACATTAGACCTGTCCAGCCGTTAAACAATCGTGAATTTAAGATGGTGTGTAATTATGATGGGCACGACCATTTGGAGTAACCGGTAACCGGTAACTGTTTGCGCTCGGGAAAGGTTTTTTGCAGTTTTCCTGTCCCTTAGCCAAAAGTCCCATCAAATGCGCGCGCCTTTAATAGAAATCCGGCTGCAAACGGTAGGGGGTAGATAGTATGCTTACGGGTTTTTTTATATGCAAACATATAAAAATAATATAAATGTAAGTAGTAAAATAAAATGAAGTCTTCATTGGCATTAATAATTGATTTCTTCAGCTTATTTCAAGTATATATCCCCGTTATAGGACACTCAAGTATGAATTATAACTAATTTCCACCTTCAGTACGTTTCCTGATGATACATTTCAACAGCATTTGTGAATTTGGCGAAAGATTGCCCTGCAGCGGTACAGCACAATGATAACTCTCCACTTTTTCCCTTTTTCTCATTTCCTCGTTCTCCCGGTTAAATGAAAGTTCATCATTTTTACTTAAAAATTCTACAATTATGTTTTTGGTGCGGAATTCATCTCGTTTGGTTAAAAATTTAATTCTTTGATTCAAATTCGACTTTTTTGGTGGAAAATTAAGGTATATATTTTCTTGAAAATTTTTTTGTTTGCTGGACAATCTATCTTTTTGTTTAAAATTCATCTTTTTGGTTTAAAATTCAACTACTCGATGGCACTCTTTCGTTCAAAACTTTTTTTTCCTGAAGACTCATCATTTCAATGAAAAATTCATCTCTTTGGTTGGAAATTGAACTTTTTAGTTAGAAAAATAGGTCTTTCTAGGTTGAAGATTTAAGTACCTTATCGGAAATGTCATATTTTTTAGTTAAAAATGCAACTGTTTGGTTGAAAATGAATGTTAAATTCGAATGCTTTTTTTCCTTTGAACCTTTCTTGGTTGAAATATCAACTGTTACATTTATCGTTGAAGATTTATTGGTTCAAAGTATAAGTACATTGTAAAGAATAAATTTTTTGTCGTAAAGATTCATCACTTTATTCGAAATTTTTTTTCATTGTTTGAAAAGAAATACTTGATTGAAAATTCATTTTTTCTGATGAGAATCAATTTCTCAAACTGACAATGTAACTATTTTATTTTTGGTTCTACAACTGATTTTTTTATTTAAAAATCGTCTTTTTTTATTTTAAAATTCAACTACTTTTTAAAAAATTCACGTATTTTGTGGAAAATTCTTTCTTGGTAGAAAATTAATCTTCTTGGTTGCAAATTTATCTTCCTGGTTAAAAAGTTACCTACTTCGTTGAATGTTGAAATCTGTCGTTAAAAATTCATTCAAATTTCCTCCAAGGATACCTAATTTTAGTTAAGAATTCATTTTTCTGTTGTTGAAAATTCAACAACTTCTTTTAAAGTTAAGTTACTTTATTGAAAATCTATTTTTTGAAATCCTAGTCAGATTTTGTTGATATCATTTTTTTAACAATTTTATTATTTATCAACAAAATTTTTCATAAAATTATTCTTAGCATCTCTGAGGAAGAATACAAGTTTTTATCCTCTTGCACATTTTTCAGTAGAAGCTGAGAAGACATTCAGTAGCAAATGTAGAACTGTATACAATTTTTTAAATCGAAATCAGAATTCTGTTGAAAACTAGGACATCAGGACCCTAAATATGCATAATTAATTTATAGCACATTGATCCCACACTCAAACTTGGGATATCAAATTGTTGCAACCATATTGATCTACGATTTCAGCTTAATATGATTTGCTTTAGAGGATCAATAAAAATCAATGAGCACAACTTCAGGACGTACTAGCATCAGTATGCAAAACAAAATGAAAAGAGTGGGTTTATAAAAGTTGACCGCGAACGGAAGCAGTTTTTTTTAAATGTTATTCTGAACACAGTGTTTTACTTAAAGTTGAAAAATAATACGTATAAAAATGATAAAGTGATTGATGGCGTCGATAATGGTAAAGGTGTCCAAAAAACAACTTTCTTGAGGAAGTTGTATTCATAACTAGAATTTCAGACCTCATGGGTTTCCGAAGCTGTCGTCATTTTAAGAAGTAAACTTGGTAGTTAAGGTGCTTAAAGATACATCTTCTTTGGGAAAGTTGTGTTCGTAACAGAAATTTAAAACACCTTGATCGGGTTTCCATGGTCTCGTCATTATGAGAATTAAACCCAGTAGTCCAGATGTTCCAAATACACCCTCCTCCAGGAATTTGTGTTCATAACTGAAATTTTAAACAACCTCGTGGGTTCAACGTGCCTCCTGCTTCAGTTCTGAATGCAACTTTCTAAGGGAAGATGAATTTTGAACATCTGGACTATCAGGCTTACTTCATAGAACGCCAAGACACTGGAAGAACGGTCAAGGTGAATAAAATTTCAGTTCTGAACGCACATTCCTCGAAGAAGATGTATTTTGAACACCCAGACTACCAGGTTTACTTTCAAGAATGACGAGACCTTCGAAAACCCATGAGGGTGTCTTGCATTTCAGTTATGATTACAACTTTCTCAGGAAAGATATATTTTAAACATCAAGATTACTAGGTTTACTTCTAAGGTTGGCTAGGCCTTTGAAAAACGGTTAAAGAATCTTAAATTTCTATCGTGAATACATCTTCCTAGGGGAAAATGTATTTTAAGTACCTGGGCTACCAGGTTCACTTCCTAGAATGACGACTTTCGAAAAATTGTCAAGGTAATTTAATTTCAGTTCAGAACTCCCTGCAGTTGGTGATTTTCGAAAAGCATTCCTTTCTGCCAATCAAGTTCTCAAATTGATTATCGATCCTTGATTTTGATTTACTGATATTTGCAAACAAACATCCACAACCACAATAATCATAAATTTAAATGAAAGAAGCTGAGGAATTGATTTTCTTTCAAAATTTGACTAAGAATTTAATTTCAAACTGTTCTTATTGTTCATCATTCAGGTAAGAGGTTTTAATAATTTCATAATGTGTTAGGTAGTTGAATTTTGTAGACAGATAATTGATCTCGAAATTTGAATGAAGTTGTTCATGAATATAGGTATCAAAGTGTTGCATCCTTTTGATATATTTGCTGTATCAACTTGATACCTGGTACTTTTGTGTGCCATTGTATATAAATATAATCCCTAGTTTCTCAACTTTGTGCAAACAATCAGACGGCAATATTTTGTAAATAGAATTACACAAATTACGTCAACAATTTCTCAATATAGCCTTCTTGTTGTTTTAATAAAGTTGAAAATGTTACACCATCGCGTCGTTTCATCAAACTTTTATATTTTTCACGTTTTTATTATTTACAACTTTTTCAATTTATTACATACAGTATATATTCCATTCATTATTATCATTATCACTTATTTATTTACTTTGATTCGATTCAATTTTTTATATATTTTTTATTTCTTACAGTTAATATATTTTTACTAAGCAATCAGCTGGTTTTCACTATAAATATCTTCACTAATCGAATCAGTAATTTCCTGTTGAAAAGTAGCGCTTGAAGACTTTAAATCCGTTTAATTACCTTGGAGCTGATTATCATTCTAAGATTGTAAAAAATTATCTTTTTCTTAACTTTGCTCAAACAATCAGAAAGCAATGTTTTTGAATTGAAGACAGACTTCATCACGTTTAAAATTTCACAATATGAGACTCTTATTGTGTCAATCGAGTCATGCCACACTATTGCGTCGTTTCATTAAACTTTTCAATTTTTCACGTTTAACATTTTAAAAACCTTTTTTCAATTATTATGTATGATTCTTAGTGAATTTATTTGGTTGTTTCAAGTAATTAGTAGCTCTCCGCTATTGAATTAGAAAATATCTCGACTAATCGAATTAGTAACTTTCTTCTTATCTTCGGTGGCTCACTTTCCGTTAAGCGAATCTATAAAATTTCACTAGTAATTCGTTAAATATTACCAATTTTGATTCAGGTTGTAAAAAAGCTTAAAACTAAGACACACTTCTTTAAGGTCTCACCTGGATACTTATTTCCCTCATGCTTCATTAGGAAAATAGATTGTTTTGAAAATTTGTATTGCTAATAGTAGTGATATAATAATATAGAAATAAAATAAAAAATATTAATAATAGTATTAATCCCTGACACAATATAAAACTGTTAACTTTTGTGACATTTTCTCGTACGCCAAACCATTATTTATTTACGGCTCATGAACAATATGTTTTCAAAAAATCTATGCTCTCCTACAACCCGCAATATTCAGGTTATCAAAAAATGTCATTTTTGCAGTGATATGCAGTTTTTAAAAACTATTGAACTCACTGCTTATTATACAGTACAAAAAAAGAAGGACACTTTCAAATTGCTCAAATACTCTGTAGCTGCCACTTTAATTTGTTTTTCTTAAAAAAATTGTATTTTAAATTTAAAAACAATGGCTTGAAAACCACTGAACTGCCTCAAAAACATCCCAAGTCAGCATTAACCCACAAACGACCCGCCTACAAATAAAGTAAAAAATAATTTTGGCTTAAGAAATAATAAGTCATGTTGAAACAATACAAAATAGGGAGGAATATTTATAAACCCTCAGTGATAATTTTAATATTTGAAAAAATACTAAAAAAAAGTAGACAAGCGTAGAAAAAGATCGGACAATCCGTGTGGTAACAGTGACCTCAAGTGTCATTTAGGTGTTAAGTATGATTTAAATACGAAGTGGTACTTCTTTTTTGAATAGAAGTGTGCGTACAGAGGAAAAAACTATTTACGTTAATAATTTTGTGTAATATGAAATTTTCGAATGTTCAATGTAGTTGAATTAACCATTCAGAAATTTAATTCTACACAAAAATTATTAAATTAAGCAGATTTTTCCTTTGCATAAGCGATTCTATTTACGGAACGAGTACCGCTTATTATATAAAAATATATCGTTCTACTATGTATTTATTGAAACGAGGTAATTGAATGTCGAGCTTAGAGCTTGAGTCCAACAGCCTTAAAAAATATATAATATCAAGTTTTTCAATATTGTTGATTTCCATACTGTTGATCCGAATGAATTTAAATGAATTGCCAAAAATATTCAAAAATCTGTTATGCAATCCCGTAAAATTTTATGAAATTTGATATTCCTTAAAATCTGGCAGAATGTATTAAAGTAACCTAAGAGTTTCCAAAAGTTCTCAAAATATTTCAAATTGATGTCTTCCTGGGAATAATCTGGAGATTTAAGCCGTCTCAAGGCATTATTGAAGCTTTCCATTAACCGATAAGTAGACGATAATTAATTTACAATGGCAACCTGTTTTCAGCGAACAATTATTCTAAAACCTACATAATTAAAACAGAATTTTCCATTCCTGAAGTCCCCACAGTCAAATAATGAATCCCTGAACTGAAATTAAAGGCATTAAAAAGTTTTTAGTTTCAATGCGGAACTGAAGAAGGGCAAATTGAATGCCCGTGCAAATTTAATAATTCTGAAAGTACTAAAGTTAATGCATGTATTTGAATTGTTAATCATTCAAATTGAACGATTAAAAATTAGGAGACTGAGAGAGAAATATTTTCAAATTTATAAATTTTCAACTCTGAATGATTTTAAAATTGAGTACCCGAAAATTGTACATTTTGACAATTATGCATTCCAAAGTTTTCATTTGAAATCCATGAGAAAACAATAAAATTATGAGCAGGTACATTAGAGTGACGCGGAAAAATACATTACTAGAGCTTCTTATTTGCTGATGCGTAGCAGATAATCCATGTCAAAAAGTTCCATATTCTTAAGAAACACTTATTTTAATACCTACAGAAAGAAAGACTATTATTCGTTCAGGAAATCTTACACAGCCAAATATTATTACATTTTAAATATTTATATTTTCAAAAACTTCTTCACGACTCCTAAAATTTAAATAACCTAACTACGAAGTAAAAATTTCTCAATTTCGAATGTTTTCATCATGAGATTATCTAAGAATGAAAAATAGCACTCTTTCATTAAAAAAATTCACGTCAGACTAGTAGGAAACTTCAAGTTGAAGATGTTTAAATTAAAACCTGAAGGATGAAAGGATTTTAAATTGTCAGTCTTCAAAAGCGACAATAATTAGGATAATAGGGTATTAAATATCTTATCTTATAAAAATAATAGTCAAGTTTCGAATACTATTTGGATCTAATAGTATATCAAATAGAGTTTACAAAGAAATTCACATCTTGAAGAATGTGAAAGGTTAATTCGCAGTTATGTTTTTCTTGAGGAGGTAGGGTGGTGCAATAATCAGCCCCCACTCAAAGATCCACTGTGCTTCAAGTATGTTAGCAATAATTCTAAATGCGAAGAACTTTAGAAACGTGTGAAAAATCTAATTCACGACACAATCACGTGTACACTCAACATTTAAAAAAACAAGATAAGAGAGATTAGAATCTCGGGCTATATAAAGTCATTTTTCCAAGAGCAAATTCTTTCTTCAAGATATTAGCAGTCGATTTGCAGACTTCACAATTTAATCATCACACCGCTGCATCTTTAAGAAAAACAAAAAAAAAGTAAGTGTCTAAATTCAAATGTGAAAATACAGTTGGAATATTCATTTCTTTATATGATTTTATGTTACGGAGAGCTTCAAAATGGACCAGCTGGGCTCGATAGTGACTATTCTTTTTAGTCTTATTTTAGGAGCGAGTAAGTGATATGTTCAAACCTACTTCAAAACAAAATTTTGTAATTTCTTTCTGAAAAAACGATTTTTTTTTGTTTAATTTGTAACTAATGATGTGATTTCCTAGAAAAATACATATGAATAGGTAAACTTTAGAGAGATGATTATATGTTGTTCAATTTAAAAAATTAATTATTCTTTCAAACTTATCGAGATAATAAAATTTATATTTTAGATAATAGCCTTTTTTCATATAACTTTAACATTTTTATTTGCTTCTTCCAGACGCATTCAGATATAAAGATGCTAAAACCTGGGGCGAACAATATCCAGAATGTAATGGAAAACATCAATCTCCCATTATGATAAAGGACAACGACAGACAACTTATTAATCAAACACTGAGATTCACAGACTTTGATAAATTACCAAAAAAATTGACCCTTAAGAATACTGGTCACACTGGTATTGAACATTAGTTATTTCAATTTCCAAGTGCAATTCTGCTTCATTTTATTCCACAGATTCTTTTACTTTTTCTATTGTACAGTTGAAATGAGAGCTGATTGGTCTGGACAACCTCCAAGCGTTACTGGTGGACTTCTTCATGGAAAATACGTATTTGAAAAAACCACTTTTCATTGGGCCCAAAAAGAGGTAAATATTTAAAAACTTTTAAATAATCTCTGAATCATAATTGATGGAAATTGGCTAATTATATTAGTGATATTTCACTACTTGAATTGCAATAACCAACATTGTGAAACCTGTAGGTAGGCTACGTCATCATCACCAACATAACGTATTCACAAATTATTTCTTCAAAATAGAAACACTATGATTATTTACACACCTAATCTGTTTTACCTTACTTATTGACGTTAAAGTTAATCCCGCAGCATCTCAATTTTATATATTTTAGGCTTCTAGCCTGAAAACACCGTATTTTTAGAATAAATAAATAAGTGAAGTGCAAGTCTAAATGTTATGCCAACAGTTCGTGTCGAAATGAATAGGTGCAAATATTACATAAATGATGTTAGTTCAGCTTTAAAAAATCTGAATTTTCTTCCAAAAGGGAAGTTTTTTTCCCCCAAACTGCAATCTCTGTATCTGAAGACAACTAAAACGGATTCAGGACGTTTCATTTTAGCCATACGTAGTCAAGTGCATCTTTCCATTTAATGACTTTAGCAGGTGAAATCAAATTGGGTTATTTTCAGAGTTAGAGTTAGAGTAATTAATAGAACCATTACTAAAGATATTTATAATAATTTTTATTTTTAATGCACGAACAAAAAGTGGTCTGAATGGGTGATACCTGGTGATGTGCCGAAAGATGATTATTATAGGTAAGTCAAAATGTTCTCCTGATACTTTTATTATCGCTAACACTGAAAAAATGTTCGATATTAAATTTCAAATAATCGTTTTTGTTCAGGAGCTATGATGTGGATCTGCACATGTTTTTTTACAGAAAAGATTTGAAGTCATTTGAGAAAGCTCAAACACAAAAGGACGGTCTAGCAGTATTTAAAACGGGGCTTAAGGTAAGCAGTGATAACTAATTATTTTGAATAATTTACTTCAATGAGTGGTTATCTAGTGCTTGTATCAAATACTGTACACATATTGTATTGCAAAATCTAAAAGTGAAAAAATATGGTCAGCGATTATGTAGATTTTTTACTCTTATTTCGAATTCCACTTTTACTTTCTAATTTCCTGAAAAAGCCTCAAAATCTGTTGAAGTACCCGTAACCTTCGCATCTTGAAGTTTCTTTGATGTCTCTTCAAATAAGTGAAATCAATTGTCCTGCAAATCTTTTTTAAAATCTTCCAAATTCTCTAAAATTTTTGGTAATACTTTAAAATATTCGAAATCCATTAAAATATTATAAAATCTCGTGAAATTGCATGAAACCTGATGATGATCTTATCTCAAATCCTAGGAAATTTATCACACATTCTTGAAATTTCAGAGCGGATATGGAGAGCCTGAACATTTGTTTGACAACCTAGAAAACAACTTACATAAAGTTCGATCCGTAAATTCAACAGTAGAGATACCCCCGTTTCGCGTCGCAAGTATTTTCGATGATATTGTAGGAGACTATACTTTTTACGAAGGCTCTTTGGATTATCCGCCTTGTTCGGAATCTGTGACTTGGTTCATATATGACTTTAGGGGAGTTGTTCCCAACGGCCTGGTGAGAATCTATATTTCTTGAGAATATATACGAAAATAATTTTCATATTTTATTTACAACTATTATTTTCTATCCGCATTTTTTATTTTAGGTAAATGGATTCAGGAAAATAAAGTTGGCCGGTGGAGACGTGTCGAATATGAGACCTGTCCAGCCGTTAAACAAACGTCAATATAAGGTGGTTTCTAATCATAGAGGGGGAGAGTATTTGAAGTAACCGGTATTTGGTAACTGTCTGCGCTCGGGAAAGGTTTTTTGCAGTTTTCCTCTCCCTTAGCCAAAAGTCTCGGCAAATGCGCGCGCCTTTAATAGAAATCCGGCTGCAAACGGTGGGGGGGGGGGGGTAGATAGTATGGTTATGGGGTTTTTTATATGGAAATATCTAAGAATAATATAAATGTAAGTAATAAAATAAAATGAAATCTTTAGTGGCATCAATAATTGATTTATTTCAGATATTTCAAGTATATATCCCCGTTATCGCACATTCAAGTTTGAATTGTTACTAATTTTCACGTTCAGTACGTTTCCTGATGATGAATTTCAACTGCGTTTGCGAATTTGGTGAAAGATGGCCCTGCAGCTGCACAGCAAAATAATAACTCTTCACTTTTCCTCATTATTTATTCAT
The DNA here is from genome assembly GCA_932178445.1 of Andricus quercusramuli. Taxonomy (NCBI): domain Eukaryota; kingdom Metazoa; phylum Arthropoda; class Insecta; order Hymenoptera; family Cynipidae; genus Andricus; species Andricus quercusramuli. The sequence continues at coordinate 75,432 of CAKNXH010063466.1, read as the reverse complement.
TTTTTTTTTTTTTTTTGAAAATTTACGTACATATTTCCTTGGAAATTTGTATTTCTTTTTAGAAAATTAATCTTTTTGGTTAAAATTCATCTTTTTGGCTGAAAATTCAACCACTTTGTTGAGTGTTAAATTTTTTTGTTAAAAATTGATTTTTTGTTGCAAATTGATTGTTTTTGGTGAAACTTGAATCATTTTTTTTTAAAATTATTTCTTTACCTTCCAAATCAACTTTTTGTTCATCCTTCATGCTTTGTTGACTCTCCTGGTGGAAAATTGAACTATTTTGGTAAAAATGTCACCTTTCCTGGTTAAAACTGCAAATTTTTTTTTGAAAATGAACCCGTTTTGTTTATGGTTTCAACTGTCAATTGTTAAATTCGTATTTTTTGGTTGAAAACAACTTTTTTTTATTTTAATTTAAATCTTTCTTGGTTGAAATATCAACTATTATGCTTTTTATTGAGAATTTATCTTTTTTGGTTCAAAGTAGAACTAGTTTGTCAAAAATCAACTGTTTTCGTCGAAGATTCATCATTTCAGTCAAAAATTCATATTATTGTTTAATAATTTGAGTATTTGGTTGGGAATGAGTTTTTAGTTTGGAATTAATTTTTATAACTCGAAAAGAAACTATTCTATTTTTGGTTTTAAAATTAATATTTTTATTTGAAAAATGATTTTTTCTAGTTGGGAATTCAACTACTTGGTTAGAAATTAATTAAATTTGATGGGAATTCTTCTTCTTTGACAAAAAATAATTCTTCTTAGTCCGAATGCACCTTTCTAGTTGAAAGTTTACTAATTTGTTGAATGCGTTTGTTAAATATATATTTTATTGTTCTTAAACATTCATCATTTCAGTTGAAAATTCAGCTATCTGGTTGAAGATTTACCTAATTTGTGGAAATTTAAAATAAATGATTAAAAACAAATTTTGTCAACAAAATTCATCACATTAGTCCAAATTCATCTATTTCTTTAAAAATTTGAATATTTTCTTGAAAACTCGTTGGTTTTTGTTTACGAATTGAATTTTTTATGTGCAAATATAACTATTCTATTCTTCCTTGAAAATTGAAATTTTAATTAAAAATTGATTTTTTTCTCGTTGAGGAATCAACTATTTGGTTGAAATTCATGTAATATGTTCGAAGTTGGTCTTTTTTAAATAGAAAATTCAGCGTCTTAGTTGGAAAGTCATCCGTTTTGGTTAGAAATGCAAGACTGGCTGAAAATTAGAATTTTTTTTTTAATCTCACTAGTTTAAAATTCAACTATTTGATTGTAAATTAACTTTTCGTTCAAGAATTCAAATTTTCGGTCTTAAAATTCATGTATTTCGCTTAAAATTCGTGTTTTTGGTAGAAGTTATTCTACTTGGTAGAAAACTCAATTTTGTTCCAAAAATTAAATGTTTGATTGAAAATGTATCTTTTTTTTTGGTTAAAAACCGAGCTACTTGATGAAAAGTTCAACTATTAAAAATTCATTTCATTTGTCAAATTTCACCTCTTCAGATTAAAATTTCATCTTTTGTGGTAGAGAAGTTATTTTTCTTAGTTGAAAATAAACTTTTTTGTTGAAAATTTAACTCTCATTCAAAATATTTGTCTTTTAAGCTCTACTGTTAGGGAAAATAGTCACTGACTTCATGTACAATATATGCAAATGACTTGACACACATGTAAATGAAATTCGGTACACATGTGTATATTAAATGTAACATAAATTCCATTATTTCAATATAAGATGCATTTTAAGTCCAGAATAAATTTAATGATATTATCATAAACACTGAAAAAAAATTTCGGATCCAAGTGAATGCATTTAATTGAATCCTATTTCGAAGCATGACAAAAAATTGTTTCACAGTTGTAATTATCATTTGAACCATACGATTGTCGATATAAAGAAATAAATAAGTTAGCAGTAATTTCCTGATTGAAATAAATATTTTGTACATTCGGGGAAATGATTTCCTTGGCTCAAAAGGTCTAGATTCGTTGCTTTCTGATTATTCCTTCCAGAAAATATTTATTTGATTCAATGAGTTGATGCATTTATACTGATGAAGCATTTCTTCAGATGAATGAAATATTGTCGTCACATAAATATGTATTTTCTAGTTGACGAAAATATTTCATTTGTTCGGAAAAATTGAATTATTTACAAAGATTCTGTGGAATTGAAGATTTATTCTTTGATTTAAAAGACATTTTTCTTGCAGTGTAGAATAAGAAAGAGATCATTTGAAACAATTTTCCCGAAAATAAATATTTATTAGATGAATAAAATTGATGAAAGGTATTAAATATCCAATTATTTATTAATAATATTTGAATTTTAAGTTATATTCTCTCGTTTGAAGATAACCAAGAATTCACAATGAATGGCTATTCGCACAAAAATTTCATTACACGTAGCCACGGCCCTTTTAAGAAAGCGGCAGGAGACTCTTTCTTCAGTTTTAATTAACATAGAATTGAGCTGGCTTTTAATTATATGAATATCAAAAGGTGAAATTATCAACAAAAATAAATCTTCATTTTATGATTTGCCATGATTACTTTAGTAGAATTTTTTGTAATATTAATATCCCAGGTTCTTTTTGGATTGAAAAATATTTCCATTCATCCCTATGAATCTAAATTATAAATATTAGAATAATAACTAATTTTCAAATGTATTGAAACAATAAGAAGCCTCAGTCCATAGATGACACAGCCCGAAGATAATATTATGAAACATGAGAATCGGTTACGTCACTTAAAAATGTGAAAAATAAAATTGTTTGCACACTGAATCGGTTTTGCCTTTGTTTATTTCAGTTGAAAATAATACCAGAGAAAAATTACGAAATTCTAATCAGCACATCATCATACTTGCCACAGAGTCTTTCGATTTCCAGTTCCCTGAATTGAAAGTTAAGGCATTAAAAATTTATTAATTTTAATGTGAAAAAGATCTTATACAATTTATTACAAAGCAGTTTAATCTCATTCGAATAAAATTTATTCTACATGTTTCAAAATTAGACACTGTCATAATATCAAGAATTTGAACCCTGAACGATTGGAAAATTTCCAAAGGAGAATCATGTTCGTTTCTTTCAAATTGAAACTCATAAAAAATTACAATAATCAGAAGCCTGATTCAAATTTTGTAATTTAGAATCGCAAACCTGCAACGCTGAAGTAGAGCAAATTGAATGCCGAAGTTTTTATTTGGAATCATAAAATTATGAGCAGGCACATAATAGTGGTGCGGAAAAATACATCACTGTAGCTTCTTATTTGCTGATGAGTAGAAGATGATTAATGTCAAATAGATCCATGTTTTCAAGGAACGCTTATTTCAATAATTACAGAAACAAAGAGGATTATGCGCTTATGGAATATTCCACAGGCAAATACTATTACATTTTAGATTGCTATATTTTCAAAAAACTTCTTTAAAGCTGCTGAAATATAAATTATCGAATTAAGAAGTGAACATTCTTCAATTTGAACATTTTTGTCATGAGATTATCTGAGTATTAAAAATAGTACTTATAATACTCTTATTGTATGATAATAACAGTTAAGTTTTGGATACTATTATTTCCTAACAATATATCAAATAGAGTGTGTGAAGAAATTCACATCATGAAGGATATGAAAGATTAATTCAAAGCTATGTTTTTTTTCTGGGAGAAAGGGTGGTGGGATGTTGTGCCCCACTCAAAGATCCACTGTGCTCTACGTATTTTAGCAATAAATTTAAATGCGACGAACTTTAGAAACGTGTGCAAAACTAATTTCACAACACAATCACGTATACACTCAACATTAAAGAAACAAGATAAGGGAGATTAGAATTTCGGGCTATATAAATTTATTTTTTCAAGAGCACATTTTTTCTTCAACATATTATCATCCGATTTGTAGACAGTACAATTCAGTTATCACACCGCTACATTTTCAAGAAAATCAAAAAAGGAGTAAGTGTCTAAATTTAAATGTAAAACTATGGTTGGAATATTCATTTCTTTATATGATTATAGATTACGAAGAACTTCGAAATGAACGAGCTAAGTTTGATAGCGACTATTATTTTCAGTTTTATTTTAGGAGGGAGTAAGTGATATTTTTAAACCTTTTTTAAAACAAAGTTTGTAATTTCTTTCTGGAGAAACGAAAAATTTTAGTGTCATTTTTATTTGTCGTTTTTATTTTTTTCTTCTAGACGCATTCATGTATAAAGATGCTAATAACTGGGGCAAACAATATCCAGAATGTAATGGGAGACATCAATCTCCCATAATTATAAATGACAATAAAGTGCCATTTATTAATCAAACACTGAGACTAACAGACTTGGATAAATTACCAACAAAACTGACCATAAAGAATACTGGTCACACTGGTATTAAACATTATTCATTTTAATTTATGAATTTGGTTCTGCTTCATGTTATTTTATACATTCTTTCACTTTTTTTATTCTACAGTTGAAATAAAAGCTGATTGGTCTGGAGAACCTCCAAGGATTACTGGCGGGCCCCTTAATGGAAATTACGTATTTGAAAAAACGACTTTTCATTGGGCTCAAAAAAGGGTGAATATTAAAAAAAATTTGAATAATCTCTCAATTTTCATTCATTAAAATTTGCTGAATTATATTAGTGATATTTTACTCCTTGAATTCCAGTATGCAACATTATGAAACTACCTTTGAAAAAAAACGAAAAAATATTATGCAATAACGTGTTATTGATGTAATTAGCTGTATCTAAAAACCATAGATTTGAATTTGTTGATTTTTTAAAAATTGTAAGCCTTAATAGAGCCTTTCAGCTTGATGAGAAGCTGAGTTAGCATCCGTCGCTTTTATTTATTGCCGACTTAAATTTTTTCCTTTTTCAAGCGTCAACTTTCACCTGTTCCCCGAAAGCGCTCGACCTTAGGAAAAATCTCAAAAAATTCACAGATATTCTTTCAACATTCTCTAATACGATACATTTTTCTAAATTCTGGAACAATGAATAATTTACTTCTTACGGCGATTTATTTACAAATACCGAACCACGCAATAGCACTTGTTAACGTCAGAAATATTAAAAATATTATTTTTGGCGTAGCAATAATTCTATAAATCTATAAATCAATGAGTAAAATTTGCTCTGTTTTAAATTTAGTGAGTAATATTGAATGGAACCATTGACGAAGATCATAATAATAATAATAATAATTTTTATTTCAAATGCACGAACAAAAAGTGGGCTGAACAGGTGGTAACTGGTGATGTGCCGCCAGCTGATTATTTTATGTAAGTCAGAAATCCTCTCGTGATATTTTTATTATTGCTAACACTAACAAAACGTTCGATATCATATTTCAAATAATAATTTTTGTTCGAAAGGTATGATGTGGATCTGCACATGTTTTTCTATAGAACAGATTTGAAGTCATTTGACAAAGCTCAAACACAAAAGGGCGGTCTTGCAGTATTGAAAACGGGGCTGAAGGTAAGAAGTGCAAGTTAATTATTTAAAATAATTCACTTTCATAAGTCGTTATTTCGTATCTTCACCAAATTTCCTACAAATATTGTATTGCGAAAACTAAAAGTGGTGAAAAACTAAACGTAGTGAATACTAAAAATACGGTGGAGGATCATGTCCATTTTTCATACTCATTCCGACTTTCAATTATACGAATTTAAATACGTTTCTTCAAATTAATGTGATTATTTGGATTGAAAAAAAACCGACGTGTATTTCGAAAAATTCGAAGTGCAAGTGAAAGTGGATAAGTTATGTCACTCCCCTCCTCTCGTTGTGAAAACAACCCTTAATTTTTGAAATTCTCTTACATTCCATTGACTGATTTTTTATTTTTCCTGACTTTTCCTGATTATTACTTGGAATCCATAATTCTAGTCTCGTAATATTTTTAGCGTAAAATATTTAATGGATCAGAGAAAAGGAATTTAAATTGAAAATTTCAAATGTATGATTTTCCGAGCTGCGACAGCCTGATTTTCTTCGGGAGAATGAGTAAATGTTAATAATTGCTTACCAAAAAAGTGACGAAAAATTACTGATGTGCATTAGTAATGTGACTAATGATTTTAAAAAAATCTTAAACAATCCAAAAGGATGATGTTCATATGATTGAAGAACAAATTCAAGTGAATTGGAAAAAATTCAGAAATATGAAAATAATAATAGCATTAATTGAACCTCAGATATTCGAGAAATATAGAATTCCATGACACATTTACGGCTTTACTAAAGCAAAACTTCTTCAAAAATGTTCAGATATGAAAATTGCGATTATCAGGCCTCTTTTCCCTTATGCTATGTCTCTATATACCAACGACTTCGTATACAATTTTTAATCGCGTATAGTTTAAAAAAAAAAAAAAAAAATAAAAAAGTCTTATTGGCTCTTGTTTTAGAGGTAGGCCGGCAATCGGCAGATGGGAACATATGAACTCCTATCTAATACAACGCTGCTGAAGGCTGGTGACCTCCACAGCATAAATCACCAACCTATTGAGACTCTCGGTTTCCTTTCTCATATCCTTACCCCCCCCCCCTCCCCAGTAACAGAAGTTTTGGTGGGACTGACGTTACAGCTTGACTCCACCATACGACAAATACTGCTTAGTTAGGACATGATTTCGATTCGCAAAATAAATCTCGCGCATACAGGTGATAGTTGGGAGTACAATCTAAACATGAATAATACAAACAATAAAGTAGCCTCGGAATGGACTGAAACTCGGATTGACCAAAGGCATGCACACGGTAAACGTAAAGGTCGTGTTTCGGGCGATGAATGGAGACTGGGTGTTTGGAATGCTAGAGGAGTGAATGATCTTAAGATAAGAGAACTACGAGAAACTATGCACACAAGGAAACTAGATATTCTCTGTGTACCTGAGACGAAGAAAAAAGGTTGCGAATTTAGAAACATAGAAAATGGGGTGTTGGAAGGCGGCTGTGAAATATGGTCAGGAGTAGATAGTGAATCACATCGTAGTCAGGGGGTCGGTTTAATTATGAATGAAAAAGCAAGTCAACATCTCATAGATCATGATTTTGTATCACCCAGATTGCTATGGGCTAGAATGAAGGTAGGAATCAGAAGATTATTTATCATAGCGTGCTACGCACCAGTTGATAGCGATTCGAGGGAAGTTAAGGACGCCTTCTGGGACACTTTAAATGATACAATAAGTACTTGCGATCAAGGTGAAAGAATAATCTTGTTAGGAGATATGAACGGATGGGTCGGCGTCCAGCGTCAGGATACAGATACAGGAGGGGTGCTAGGTAATTTTGGGGACACAACAAGAAAAAATTATAACGGGGAAAAATTAGTTAGCTTATGCTTAGAAAAGAGCCTATTCATTACAAATACTTGGTTTAGACATAAAATGATCCACATGTACACCTGGTGTAAAGGAAATAGCCGCAGTATAATCGACTTCGTTATTGCAGATGAAAGACTAAGAGAACTAGTTACAGATACAAGAGTCATGAGGGGGGCCGAATGCAATACTGATCATTACCTTTTAGTCTGCAAAATAAACTTAGGGCGGGGATGGAGAACAAAGAAAACAAAGAAAACGAAACAAACACGAATAAAAATTGAAAATTTACAGAGACAAGAAGTGGAAACAGAGTTCCAAAAGAGGTTAACTGAACGCATAGATAGGGCAACGTGGGAAGCGCTTATAAGCAATAAAGATGTAGAGGGCGCGTGGACTTTATTACGGGATATCATTGTTAAAACTGCGACCGAAATATGTGGTACGGCATTTGTAGGAAGAAAATCTGGTGATGCATGGTGGAATGAGGAAATTGCGGCAGCCCAAAAAGAAAAGAAAAAAGCGCGCAATAGAACGCTGAACATGACAGGTCTTAGCGATGAGGAGAAAACTAGACTTAAAAATGATTACAGACACAAAAATAGGAAAGTTAAACGACTAGTCAAAGAGAGTAAAGAGAAAATCAGAACAGAAGAAGAGAACAAAATAAAAAACTGCTTTGAAGGAATTATGAAACTATTATATAAACAGTTGAAGGAAAGTAAAAGTACAGAGTTTGCTAGCATGAGAAACAGTAAAGGCGAAATGCTATATGATATAGACGGGATAGTAGACGCTTTAAAAGATTCTTTTAAAGAACTATTAGGAGGTGAAGATATAGGGCAACAAAACTGCGACATAGAACATAATGCACTAGAAAACCCAATTGAAAAAGTCTGTGTCACTGAGGTCAGAGATATAATTAAGAACTTGAAAAACGGTAAGGCTGCGGGTATAGACAATATTAGCGCTGAAATGCTTAAATACGGTGGTGAGTACATACCTCACAGGTTGTGCGAATTAATAAATTTATGTATCGAAACGGGAGAAGTCCCAGACGATTGGAGAAAAGCGATTATCGTACCAATATACAAAAGAAAAGGAGATAAAAGCAACTGCAGTAATTACAGAGGTATCAGCCTACTAAGTACCGTAAGTAAAATATACTCAAAAATACTTATCCGTAGGGTAATGGAAATTACAGAAGAGAAGATATGGGAAGTCCAATGTGGATTTATGCCAGGAAGGTCATGTACAGATCAGATATTTAGCCTAAGACAGATCACAGAAAAGAGCTTGAGAGTAGGAAAGAAAGTTTTCTGTGCATTTATTGATCTAGAAAAAGCATTCGACAAGGTAAATAGAACTAAACTTTGGGAAATCCTTAAAGAGTATGGAGTAAATGGAGGGCTCCTACAAGCAATAAAAACAATTTATACAGGCAGTAAAGCGAGTGTAAGGGTAAATGGGAAACTGAGCGACTGGTTCGATATTATGCAAGGGGTGAAGCAAGGATGCGTTATGTCCTCGTGGCTATTTATCATATTCATGGATAAATGTCTAAGAACTGCCCTCTTCGACGAAGAAGGTGTAAATCTCGAAACCGTCAAGGTACGTGGGTTAGCTTTCGCAGATGACAAGATTCTTATGGCAGAATCAATCGAGGACTTGCAAAGAATGTTGAATAAACTAAATACAAGCATGGAGAACATGGGCCTCAAAATTAACGTGAATAAAACGAAAATCATGGTGTTTGAGGGAAAAAGCGAGAAAACAATGTGCAACATTGTCCTAAATGGTGAGGGATTAGAACAAGTTGACAAGTACGTATATCTGGGTAGCCTATTCACTAGCGACGGAAAAATAGATGGGGAGTTAGATAGGCGCATAAATAAGGGTAAGCAGGTTATCGGTAGAGCAGGATCCATCCTCAGAAATAAAAACATATCAAAAAAAGCTAAAATGGCCATACATAACTCTATCTTCGTACCAACTGTACTATACGGTAGCGAGACATGGACCTGTCAAGAAAAGGACAGGAGCAAAATCAACGCGATCGGCATGAAACCTCTCCGCATAATATGCGGGAAAACACTGATGGACAAAGTCAGAAATGAGACAATCCTCAAAGAATGTGGTACACAAGAGACACTAGTTGACATATGGGAAAGAAATCAGCTAAGGTGGTTCGGACATCTTGAAAGAATGAAAGATGAACGACTGACGAAGCAAGTGTATAAAGGTAAAGTAAATGGTAGAATGCCCAGAGGTAGACCGCCGAAAGAATGGTCAGAATCTGTGAATGAGACATTAATCCGAAGAGACGTAAGAAGCCATAGGAACAGAAGAGCTTGCGTGAAGAAATGCATGGACGTGAAGGAAGCTAGAGTAGTATGCCAGGACAGAAATGTGTGGCGACAAATAGTTTGTAAACAGAGTGACAATAGTGTGAATGGCGCCTGAAACAGAGACTTTGGATACTAATGGGCCCAAGTGGGGAACCATACATAACAATTTTGTGAGGTTCCTCACTTGGGGTGATCGCTAGAGAGATTGATCAGCAACCTGGGTCGGAGCAGTGTTGCGGAATGAACGTGTCATCTAAATAAATGACACGAGAATTCCAGATCGATCTAAAACACCTATCCCTAACACCTATAAAACTCCTATATACCTTATGCCCATATACCAACCTACTCTATACCTATTCACCTGTTTACTATTCCCCAACCGAGCAAGTCACGCCTACCCCGAAAGGGAAATGGCTTAATGGTATAATAATAATAAAAACAGTGAGTTTGAATTTAAAAGAATTCTAATAAGTCGAAATAATTGAGAGTAAGTTAATAGGAATTCGGGGTGAATTTCGAATAAATTGCAACAAAAATCTGAATATCTCTTCAAATCTTTAAAACCCTACGAAATTCTTCACTTCTTGATAGTGAATTCCCTTAAAATTCATTCAAAAGTTATAAATTCTCGTGCCATTTTATGAAATTTGATAATATTTTCTAAAATCCTAGAAAATTCATTTGAATACTTCGAGATCTTCTAAAAACCCTTGAAACCATTGCAATCTTTGGATATCTCATAAAATCTCTTAAAATTTGCAATAAGATCTTAAAATCTGTAGAATTGTTTCATATATTCCAAAATTATAAACAAAATTTCAAAACTCCATGAAAATATTTTCAAATCCCGCAAAATCATTGAAATTCCTGGAAATCTGATTATAATTCTTTTATTTGCTAAAAGAGCCTGAATATCAGTTAAAGTACCCTTAATTAGTCAAAATAGTTTTGAGTCACTGCAAGTTATTACAAAAATTTTAAATTCCTCAGAATTTTCAAAAACATTCTAAAATAATTTAAATCCTTTAAGATCTTCTCAGATCCTCAGATTCAAATTTTTTTTAAGCTTTTGAAGATTCTTCGAATTTGTTAATAATACTCTACAATATTTCCAATTCGTGGAAATCCCCTCAAGCTTTTCAGAGTCTCCAAAATTCATTAAAATTTTTATAAACAACCTTCAGTCTTCAAATTACATTGGAATCATTTTATATTATTTTTACCTATCAAGAACATCATTAGGCATTTAAAATTCTTCAAGATCTCTTGTAATTCCTTGCAATCTTCCAAAAATTTCTATGAATAAAAAAAAACCTTCGAATCTTGAAGTTTCTTCAAAACTCTTCAAAAGATTGAAATCAATTGAAAATTTCTAGAAACTTTGAAATATTTTGAATCCTAAGAAATTTCTCAATTCTAGTGAATAATTTCTTTGAAATCCTCTAAAGTATTATAAAATTTCGTGAAATTGCTTGAAACCCGATGATGATCTTTTCTAAAATCCTAGGAAATTTATCACACATTCTTAAAATTTCAGAGCGCATGTGAAGATCCTGAACATTTGTTTGACAATCTGGAAAACAACTTACATAAAGTGCAATCCATAAATTCATCAGCAGAAATACCGCCGTTTCGCTTAGCAAGTATTTTCAATCATGAAGAACAAATATTTCTATCTTACGAAGGCTCCATAGATTATCCACCATGTTCCGAATCTGTGACTTGGCTCATATGTAACTCTAGTGGAGGTGTTACCGTCGGCCTGGTAAGAATCTGTATTTCTTGAAAATATATACGAGAATGATTCTCATATTTTATTTACAACTATTATTTTTTATTGTTATTTTTTCTTTTAGGTGAATGGATTTAGGAACATAAAGTTGGCTGGTGGAGACGTGTCGAATGTTAGACCTGTCCAGCCGTTAAACAAACGTCAATTTAAGATGGTGTACAATGAGAAAGGGTACGAGTATGTCGGTAACCAGTGAATGGTAACTGTCTATGCTCGGAAAAGGTTTTTTGCAGTTTTCCTTTCCCTTGGCCAAAAGTTCAAGCAAATGCGCGCGCCTCTGATAAAAATCCGGCTGCAAACGGTACGGGGTAGATAGTATGGTGATCGGCTTTTTATATGCAAATATCTAAAAATAATATAAATGTAAGTAATAAAATAAAACAGTATCTTCAGTTTCATCAATAATTGATTTATTTAAGTTATTCCAAGTACATATCCCCGCTATAGCATATTCATGTTTAAATTACTACTAATCTTCACGTTCAGTACGTTTCCTTATGATAAATTTTAAGAGCCTTTGCGAAATTGGCGATGGCGGTAGAGTACAATAATAACTCTCCACTTTTTCCCTTTTTCTGATTTCCTCGTTCTTCCGGTTGAATAAAAGTTCATTCTTTTCTTTTAAATTGTACTATTATATTTTTGATACGAAAGTCACCTCGGTTGGTTAAGCAATTCTACTATTTGGTTAAAAATTCAATTATTTGGTTGAAATTCCACTTTTCTGGATGAAAATTTATGTTGATATTTTTCAAAGTATTTTTTGGTGCAGAATTATTAGTTCTGGTTGAAAATTCATCCTTTTGTTTGAAAATTCAACCACTTGCTTATATGTTGAATTTTTTTATTATAAATTAATTTCTTGCTGAAAATTGATAACTTTTAGTGAAACTTGAAGTATTTTGTTGAAAAATTGTTTCTTCTCCCTCCGGATTACCCATATTATTTATTCTTTATGCTTTGTTGATTCTTTTGGTATAAAATTGAGCAGTTTTAGTAAAAATGTCACTTTTCTTGCCTAAAATTGCAAATGTTCTAGTTGCTCTAAATGCTCCTATTGCAATTCCTAAAAAACAAAGTAAAAAAATTTTGTTTGTTTGGACAAAAATAAAAAAGAGGAAAGAAAAATGAGAAG